>WAAD01004352.1:497173-536717 GCA_013389945.1 Fregata magnificens
CAGGGCTTTAAATGTCACCCTGCTGGTCCCATCCTCCAGTCTCAAATTCCTGATGGGATCAGTTATACTTAAAACAAAAGGTCAAGATAAATGCTGCAGTACTTTCAGCACTTACTATGAAATTCTGCTAAAGTCTCCAGGCGATTTCAGCAGAAATAGCATTCAGTCCTTTCATAAATAACTTAAAACTAGAATTTGGACTCTTTGTGCCGATGAGAGGGTACATCCCCTCCGATGAGGCTAGTAGTAAATATGCCACTTAAAAACAGTAAGATCAGATCACTGAGGATCTACCAGAATCACACACATCTGTTATTTTGCTTTAAAACATCTGAAGCAATTTATCAGTTTCCACTCGGAACGGTGATTTTACTTTGATTCCATAAAGGAAAGACATTTTGGGGGACTGCAAATGTTTACATCATAACTGGCACTGATTTTTTTTAAATACTAGAAAAATAACGTCTGAAAGTTTGGCTCTTGTTGCTAGGGTAGCAAAACACTGCTCCTACCGTACACTGCAGGATCCTATTAAGTTGGAGAAATATGGATGGGAAAAAAAAGCACATGTGACAACAGCATGAGCCTTCTTTACACAGAGGAACAGAAAAGTTCTAGTATCGGAATGTTCAGGAAAAGTCCTAAGGAAAAGAAAATGAATATACTACCTCCTGCACTTTAATTATGAAATGATGTAAGCAGCTCAATTTCTATCAATCAGTATCAGAAGTACATAATGGCTTCAAAAGAGAAGCAGGAGAAGAATGGTAGGAACAACCACAGTGAGGAGTCAACTGTAACTGTGCCTGAACTATAAATCAGAACTTGGAGAAAGTTATAAGCCGGTACTTGTCAATTAAAGAATACTTAAAGAAGAAAGCAGTACTCCCGAGAAGCACCTGAATTACATTAATAAGTTTCCTACAGAAACCTGCACAAAAAATAACACTGTAGACGTAATTCAAGAAAAAAAGTCCCAGGAAGGACAAGAAAAATTGTGAACTGGACAGAAGTTAAAGAGCAGATTCGAACACTCGGGTTTCTTCCCCTTAACAAACCCAAGCCCTATGGGAAGATGCTCTCTGATTTGCATAGAGCTGAAAGGAATCCAGAACTTGAAAGTATCTGTCCTCTTTGGTTTTGTTTTTCCACCCAAATCTCAAGATAGACAGGACTGACAGGTAACTTAAGATACACAAATACAAGGAGTTCAATTCATATTATAGGAGGGTATATACATTTCTAAGGGGAATATGTACTCCAGAATTTAGGATAGAAATAAACATATGGAATGGCTGGTTTTTAGAAAGAAAAACATACAACAAGGACACCTGGACGTCTCAAAATACCTGTACAAAAGATTACAGGATATCAGTAGGAAGAGAATTAAAATACCCAACTGTATCTCTAATCTTGGCTTTTATCTACTAGTAAAGTTCATGTAAAAAGAATGCAAAATAATAGAAGCTTTATCTACTTGATTTAAATTATTCGCACTGAAAAAGATAGTGTTGCTGTAAACTGCTCAGTGTGTTCCAACGATGACCAAAACTAAAAGCAGATGTAATGTGTATTATTAGCTATACATCACGTTCCACCTCAGAAAAATCTTATGTTTCATGTCAAAAACATTTTCAGACAACAGTTCTCAAACAAAAGCAATTAGGAAAAATGATTTATTTCTTTCATTAAAGTGGATGTTCTTACGTATATCCACTGTCTTTTTTAAAACTATCATCTTTTTGACAAATGTAATAACGTTAGACTAACACAAATCACCATCCTCTGATTTCCATCGAAATTCACAGGTAAGACATCAGTTATATATACACCTCTCTCCATATGAAGGCATATCGTTTCTACTCAGCTTCTCCATCAGAAGCAGGCTCAGTAATGCAACTTCACATGTGCTTTCCCTTTAATCAATGCACTAAGTGGACAAACGTTTCTAACATCCTGGAAAAGAGCTTGGGAATTGGTGCTTCTTTCACTTTGCCATGATGCAAACATGCTTTTTCTAATTTAAAGTCATAAAATGAAAATGAATCCTAACAGAGTGTCAGTTTGACTGTCGTGCACTACGTGTTATGGTACTGCAGATGATACTTCCCCAATTTTGCAAATGAATTCTTGGTTACTGAATTAATTTCCTCCTTTATTTATTTTTCTCAAGTTGGAGCCAGTAACCTGACATTTAAGAATTATACAAATTCTTAAAAATGTGAGTTGCCAGTTACATTCCACATTGAGAACACAAGGAAAATAATTTTTCTGGTAGTGATCTTCAAAATTTATTTTTTGCTTGCATGTATTAGCCTATGGCATGAATGTTCTGCAAGTTTGCTTACGTGGGAAAGCATTTCCAGAGAAACGAATATTACAGATGATAACCAAAACTCTGCTGTTTAAATTTTGAACAAAGAAGAAGAAGAAATGATTGTTTATCCACTTCACTTCCTGCACTGCTTAGAAAACTCTATCAAGTCATTCTGAACACATTAGGTAACACATACACCCTGCTCTGCCATAAATCATTAAAATCTCTTTGTTTCGGGGGTGGAAAACAATTGGCACAGTAGTTGAGTGCCTGTTCTCCCCTGTGAATTAAACTTCAACCATATGTCTGTTGTCAGGGCAATTTTACCCTTCAAGAGCACCAGTCTCAGTGGTTCTCCAAGGTTTTGTGCACTTATCTGCGTACGCTGTCATTTATTTGCCCACTCATTTACCATTTGTGTTCATTTTCCACTCCAGTGAAATCCATGGCAGACAATTACTTTGGGATGTAATTACAGGAACCATCCATCAGCAACATAGACTCCAAATCCTCTCCTACTTTGCTGTAGAGCTGAAAGTTTCACCTATGCGGAGCTTCCAGACATTAATGGCCCATGGTTGAACTTAAATCAGGGTCTCCCATACGGCAATATATTTTGCTACCAGCTGAGCCTCCAGGCCAGCCAAAGGTCTTTACTTTCTGAAGCCATATCCAGATAGCATTTGCATACATGTTAAACTTTCCGATCATCATTTGGATTTTTTAAAATGCATTTTTGAACAACTCTCAATTTTTTTTTGGTGAGAAAAGGGAGAGGAATATGGAGTGTGAATTTGAAGCAGACTTCAATGAAAGCTCTGGACCCAAAACTATTGTTTTCTTAGAGTACACATCTGGTTTTCCCCAACATACTGCCAGTTCTGTAACTCAGTTTAATACCCAGCTGGGATAATGTAAAACTAGCATATAACCTAAAATAAATGCTAGAAGCACATATTTTTGTTCAGTAATACTTGTATGCATTAAGTTCAACTTGCCTAATGTTCTACCCGCATACCGAAAGGTTTGTATCAATGAAGGGGGAAGGGCGGGGGGTGGGGGGGAATCACACCCCAAAGCAGGCACCGTGCATGTGTGTGGCCACACAACTGGAAACTAGAACTAAAGCTCACCAGAGCAGCATAAAATCTTGCTTTTAAAAGGTTAAAATTACTTATTTTTACAATCAAAACACAAGTTTTTAAAGCAACGACATTTAAAATGTGGTTTTCTCATAACATCAGAAAGGCATTATCAAAGTGTCTAACGCTAGCATGTAGCAGGAACGTTCCCCGGGCTGCTGACAATCTTTTCCCTGACCAACTCAAAACTTTCTTCTTTCTAGTCCGTGGGAAGTACAAATGTCTGGTAACAAAATTTTTAATTCTTAGGAAACTAAGGCTATTGGAGTGCGTAGAGGAAATTACTGAACAAAGAAAGCTGAACCTACAGAATACTCTCATATATAAAATCATCTTCTTTTGGCAACTTTGACAGCCAAAACATAAATCAAAAGCAGCAATAAAAGTGACAACCTGATAATGTTATCCTGAAGGCTGCTAAGAGGTAAGCATGAAGCAAGGACCACAGTGAGCTCAGTTTGAAAGCAATTCATAAAATGTTATTAATTTTTAATTATTTAATTAATAATTAATTATTAATTCTTCCAGCCCATTAATGCATGAATTATTTTGACTTAGATTATCAGATTTTTATTCACACAATAACTTTACATCCTACCGTCTGAGTCTGACTCTATATGGCTGGCTGTTCTTGTAGAGATGCATTAAGGCTTAAAATGGATTCAGCATTTTAGAAAAAACAACATTTGCACTTGATCAAATCTGGTCCTGACACAAATTACAGCACTTACAAACCCGATTTGCAGCCCTCGCATCATTTCGGAGACTGCCTTGGGAGTGTAAAATGCCAAGATACTATTAATATAAAGATTCCATACAGCATGTGTTCATAAAAAGCATTTCTTTCATACCTAATACAGAACATGCTATCTTTTTTGCCTTAAAAATTCAACATCTTAGACTTCAGCAGAACAAGATCATTAAGACAGGCACCCTGAATGACCTTGTTGGAGCATACCAACCAGCGAGACTACTTACACTTACTAAATTACTCCAGCTGAGTAACACAGGCAGACTTGGGCCCTGAACTCACAGTTAATACGGGAATTCTGGAAATATTTCCTCTTACATTTATAATTTCTTTCTGAACACCAAGGTGTGCTTAGAAACCTATTCTCCTCCTGGTACCAACACCTTTCTCTAGAAAAATCTTTGGTTGCATCTTGCCGTAATCACAACAGTCAAAGCGCAAGGACTGCAAACTGCAGACTACAAAAGTTACTTCACAACCTCCATTAAATCCAAGTTTCACGCTTTTGGATGCTTTCTGGGGAGAAGGGCAGAAATGGGATTTAAGGAGAAGGAGGTATCAAGTGCTACTTCAGCATTTGCCATATCAAGAAGGCAAAAGCACAGGAATGAAGAAAGGGGTAAGACAAACTCCCCAAGGGTGCAGAAGATTTACAGCTTACCAAGTACTCCCTCTGATACTTTGCTTTTATTTACCTACCAATGCGCATACTGCTTTTTTCCCACATGTATGACTTAGAAATTAGATCACACAAAGCACAAAGAAACCCATTGTATAGTAAATAAGCCACAGAGGAGATAAGTACTGAAATGGCACTGGAAAAGATTAATTTAAAAATTTCTTTCCCTTTCAACCAGTCAGATTAAAAAATCTTCAGTAATTATCCATCCTAGCATTTAAGATAAATAATAAACCACTGTACATCACAGAGCATGATTAGCCAGTGTTATTAAAAAAGCAATAATAGTTAATAATTAGATTTTAAAGTTTAAATTATGGTAGACAGAATCTAGCAGGCAAACACTGAACAGGTAAACTTTTCTAATAGGCTTGAGAGTCTATGCTTTGTGAAAAATATAATCTTCAAAATACATGGAAATGAAAATTTCTAGCCATTTTCATCACAATGACAACATCCTATATGTGACTGATCAGGGGTTAATTTAATTGCCTGAGTGTCCAGATAGACAGCTGGAAATAATGAGATGAAGAAGACTATGAAATCTTGTCCCACCCTTGAGTGTGTGAGCTATGCACGGTGAACGCTCAGCAGCTTGTGCCTGCACGTTTGCTGTGTGCAGAACATGCTCAAGTCCTTTGCACCGGTAGTTTTAGAGAAGCAAACTTTTGCATTGTCCAGGGATGATCTTCATCCGCCTGCAATCCCGAAATTTTCATTATTAGGGCTCAACAATTCAATACTTTGCTTCTCTACACTACTAGGGAGCAGACCTGAAATGAACGGTGAATTCAGCTGTAGTTTGTCACTTCAGAACAAACACGCTCCTGGTTTGCCCCTTTGAGCTGCATCTGATTTGCAGATTTTTCAGCTGTTCTTCCCTTCTGAAATCCTGTGCGTCTTCTGAACAGCAGTGGCAAATACCAGCATTGTTCCGGCTAATGACCTGCTGGATTGCTGGGTTCACACCAGATTTTTTGCTGAATACTGTATTAACATGTTCCAAAATGTCAGGAGGCAACGCAAGGAAAAAACCTCAACTTTTTTTTTGTGAGATAAGGTTAGTCATAAGTAATACTTACAATCGAAATACTAGCATTTGAACCTTTGACAACCTTTGATATTTCTTCACTAAGTTCAAAATTTGTTACAGTGCTAATTTCTACTACTGTAAAAATGTACTGTCATTTTGAACCAAACTACTGGTGACATTTACTGCGGTCTTTTTGGAGACCCACACAGGCCAGTCCTAGACCTATTACAGCCCTATTTACAAAGAGCTCCTTTGAGAGTACGAGCCAGCCCCATACAGATTGATGCACGTCTTTAAACCATTACAGTTCTCGTTACATAAAACATAGCGGCTGACATTCATATATTAATTTCTAATGCATGAGGGCACAGGGAAACGGTTACGTCATACAGTTCCCTTTGGACATTTCAGGGTCTCTAATGAGCAAGAGACCAGAACACAGCAGGTCCCCACAGAAACAGAGCAGCACTGTCACTTTGCTTGTGCGGTACACGATGCTGTGTTGTGAAGGAACGAATCTGCACCTGAAGCTGTGCACCCCTTTGTATTTTTCAATGATGAGCAAAACTATATATTAGAGAGCTTATTAACATTACTACGCATAAACATTACTTCTTCAGGCAAGTAACAAGTGCTGATCTTCACAAAGGCAAAGATTAAATTAAAAAAAAAAAATCAGTGGACATTGGAAAAACCTGTCTGAAATTTCTTCACATGTTACTAAGAAGGAAAGTTTCTAAGTACTTGGACACTGCAGACAACAAAACGGCTCTGTACTGAAGGGGATAAAGGTGCACGTGAAAATACTCAATATGGACAAAACTATAATAATGGCACAAGAATGAATCTGAAAACGTTTACACATATCATGCAGGAAAAGTGTATCTCAGTGCTCATACACGTTTTATCTAACGAATCTGAGAGTAAGGACGCAAAGAGAGACAGAAATGCCACTAAAAAGATGAACAGAGAAACTGGAAAGTTCACAGTGACCCCATCTATTTGATTCTCAACAGACTACCTTCAGGATAAAAATTATGGTGGAATATTGACAGCACTCAAGAAAAAAAAAATTTAAAAAATGCCTGCTGCCAAGCACTGCTGCTATTGTACACAAAACACAGGGTTAAAACCTATTACTGTATGTTAAGATAAACATTTATATCTTGATAAATAGCTGAGAAAGTTTGTAGACATTATGTTGATGAAATACTAGATTTTAAGATAATTTAGCAGTAGGTAGAATTGCAATTAGGTTTTGTTGCACCAGATTCATAAAAAGCTTAAAACAGAGGGGAGGAAGTTCTGTATTGAGAAACAATTTGAAATAGTTCAAATCAGAGAAATTGCACTTAGTTCTAAACGTAAGTTACAAAGTACATCAGGAATGGATGTACTTAGTGTAAGCAACAAAAGTTTCCATTCATACATACAGCTTAAACCAGGAGCCAGTTGTGCAGGAAAAGCAATGCTTTCAAAAGCTTCCAATGGAATATTTCAGATATACAGATAAAATTCAAAATACATCAATATTTATCACTGGAGAAAAAAAAGGGGGAAAGCAAACATCAGTTTTATTGTTTTTACTGTGGCTGGAAATTAGATTTCAGATAGAAAGGAAAGGACAAACAATACTCAGTCTTATGTCTAAATATGTTTGTTCACTGGTTGATAACTGGGGAAGGTTTCCATCCAAGGAAAATAAAGCAATGAACCCAACCTAACAAACCAAAGGGTGAGAGAGGATTCAGTCTGTGTGATATTAAGGATACAAATCATGTTAAATTACATGCTAATAAAGAGACAGCTCTGAGCTTTACAGACCAAAAATTTCTCACGCTTATCCAACATTCTAAATGTTTCTGGCCTCGATCTTCCTCTGGGCACAGCTGCTTCGTACTGAAGTACTAGCAGATTTTGGCCACCGAGCTAGTATAGCCAGGCCCAGAAATGTAGTGTGGACGCAGTGCTCCAGGTCCTCTGTCGTCCCCCTCCCACCTGTGACACCCCCCCCCCTCTCTTCAGCAGGTCACTTTTAGACAAGCACCTGAAGTTGTAAACCATCATCATCCCTGGGATAACGCACAGGTTTTTCGACTACTTAGCACATCTGCCACACAGACTGGGGCAGAGAAGACCGACAAAAAGAAAAGTGTGCACTGCTCTTAAAAAAAGGTGCGATAAAACCTTCAAAAAGCTGATTTACTAAACATGCCGGGCAACTTGGAAAGCTAAGCCAGTTTTAATATCATGATGATAGAGTATATTTAAAAAGAAAATGAAAGGGAGGATGATTTTGCTTCAAAATTTGATTAGAGAAAAATCTATCGTAGACCTCAAAAGCACAAACAAAAATGAGTAATAAGCTGCTAATCTCCTAAACATTTCCACGTTTTTACTCACTCAATAGTAACGAAAGTGAATGGTCCCAAACTTTCTTTAATAGGATATGATTTTTACTGGTCACCTATGACTAACACTGCTAAAAGCATCAGATTAACAATTTTTGGGGATTAGACAAATTTTCCCAACTTTGAAAGTTCTGCTTTCAGTTTCTTTAACAGCATTATTGTCTATTTTTATAAAACTCAAGAGTTTCAAATGAAGAATATTTAGGGGGGTTTATTTAACATCTACGTTGTTACTTTTTTGATTTACGGGGTGGCACTATCACCAAAAATTTCTTTGAAAAACTTAAGGATTTTGAAATATCTGGCTAATGAGTGAATAATTGTCGAGTAATTGAAGTCACTGGTATCCCAGGTAAATAGGAACTGCCCAGATACAGAATGTTCTCAGCAAAGTGTCCAAGATTGTGGAAACTGGCCCAAGACGAGCTGCGTGTTTTTGGAAACACGATGCAGAGGAAGGACTTGTGGAAGGACTCCTATGGGACAGGCTGAACCGAAGGAATGTTCAAAGGCTATGAAAGATTTATTATATAATGAAACCACCTGAATTCTTCTATGTAAAACACATGGCATTCTAAATTTAAAGAGATATCTAAATGGTGTTATCTTTTCTTCTATAGAGTGGTTCCATCAAAGTAAAGAACTTTGTGGTAACCTGGGAAAGCATTACAGCCACAACAATAATGAAAAATGCTGAGCAAATAAACTGAGAGGTCAGTATAAAAGCTTTGACCAGATATTCCAAAGGACAGACCACTGAACCCCATTCCCAGTATTGCTTAAAGGCAAAAGTGAAGAGAGAACAAGTCGCTTTTGCCTCTATAAATGGGGAAAATCTTCAAAATTAAAATTATATATTAAACACTTCTGTTTTACACGACATCCCCAGCTACAGTAACGGGTTTTGCCAGCATTTACCTTTACAACTGAAGAAAAAAAAAATTATTCCTTGCGTTAGCAGGAACTCTAATGCTTCACTAAGCTATATTTTCCAATTGCAAAGCACCGAGGTGCACTTTACTGTGAAGAAGCAACAGGCTCCATTTCACCCAGATCTGGCAATCTGGGTACCTAGAGACTAGCTTAACACAAACCTTTGGGGACCTGAAGCTTAAACTCCAGGTGGGTCCCCTGTTCTTACATCCTTTTTTCGGAACAGAATACGAAGTTATCTAACTAAGTACCGCCAAGTATCTTAACTGACTCAGTAATTCATTGCTCTGTGTTGTTTTATTGTGATCATAACCTTTTCATTAGCTTGTAAATTAATGATGTGAAGGAGCGAATAAAAAACAAGGATAAAGATATTCCAAAGCTGTCATGGATATTTTTTTAATAAAAACATTTTGAAAGCAAGTATTTATTTTAGCTGAAAACAAATGCCTCTGAGTTCCTTTACTTCTTTCATACGCAGCTGTAGGCAACTGCTAGATGAATGAAACATTCTGCAGCTACCTAACAAGAAACAAATATTTCTAGTACAGATATTAAGATTAAAACCAGACTCATTAAAAGACACCAATAGCTGACCTCAGGCTATTTCTGCTAACGTTGGGTTAACACTTCAGCAGGGACGCAAAGAATCTATGAAGTACTTCAAAAGTCTTTGGACTTCAGTTGATTACCGACAAGTTTTTCTCAAGGATGCTCGAATATCCTGTACAGGTATATGGACCTTAGCTAGAATCTTTTTTTTTTTTTTTTTTTTTTTTTTAAGGAATATGCACATCAAAAACCAATATTGAAAACCCAAATAATAAATGGTACACAACAATACATTATTCAGACGTGCAAATTTAAATCCTGCCTTCACGGATGGTCATTCTATTAAATGAATGAGACAGGGGCTCTGTGGTATGAACAGTCTGCAATCCTGCTCCTCAGCCACGCTGATCCTGCCGCCCGTAGCTGGTACGCAGCCTGCCGGGGCAATTCTGTATTAACAGCGAAAGGTATGAAATTGGCACTTCCTAACCTTTCAATCCTAGTTTCTCATGTTTGTTTCTTAGATATGTGTGTGTCTGTGTGTGTGTGTGTGTATATATATATAATTTAGAATAAACAAGTCACTTCACTTTGTCACCTAAATGAAAAGTTTCCTGAAATGATTGCATTTGCAACATAACCAAGGAGAATTCATTTATCTGAAATGTAAAAAGGAAATCAAATCCATCCCAAAGATTTTGGGGAAAAGCCTATTACAAATAGGTCAAGGTCCTCTGTCCACTGAGAATCACAAAGCGTTTGAACACAGTTGTTAACTCGGAGAAGAACTGCACTGCAACCTGCACCACATATCAGAGCGCTCTGAAATCACAGGTGAATGTGAAAATCCAACGGTTTTTATGTAATTGGTTCAGATCTGGCAGGGTCAGGGGACTGTGGGCTTCAAAAGAGTTCTCCTACGTAATTCTGTGCATAGCAAAACACGTTCTGCTAATTCACAGAAGAAGAAGAATTGGAAGAGTTTTCTGTTATTAGTCATAAGCTCCTCAGCAAGGAAGAAGGGCTGAGATGCGATCTCAGACAAAGCAGAAAGGAATCAAGCCATTTTCCTCCAAAAGCAAGAAAGCTTCTTTGGCTTCTTCCTTGGTAAAAGCAGGACAAAATCTACTATGAACCAGAGAAAACGCTTGAAAACGTAGATAAGAAATCTAGAATTCATAATTTCTTATCTTAGTTCCCTACCAGCTGAAGGGATCTTGGGCAAGTCACTGCTTCCAGCTCTTCACCTGTACAATGATGTTGTTACTGCTTCCTTACAGGGATGTTTGGAGAACTGACAGTCATGAAGGCTTGAAAGATGAAAAACAACGGTATGAGCTGCTTCTGTCAGCTACAGATATCTGGCAGCAACTCCACTGTCAGAGCTGCACTTAAAAACAGATTTAAAATCAGAAATAAATCCCTATCCCCCTCTGGAAGAAGGCAACCAATTAGAATATGAAATTTTATACAAGATGAGTTTTTATGTCCCGGAATTTCCTCTGCCCTTTGTTTCTCTCAATTTTTACAGGATCCTACGAATCTGAGCTTCAGCTGAAGTTTGTCTGTGGCTATATGCTTTTCCATCGTTGGAAATATTCACACAACCCCTGTCTGGGCTTTTTGTTTGCTATTAACCATGCAGGCAACTGGTACTTCAGTAGTCAAAACTTTACTACTAAATAGTATGTGCACACAGATGTGGCTATCTTTTTGTACAGCAACTATGATTGCCATTAAAGAGACAGATTAACAGTCAAAGAAATGCATGTGGAAGGAACTTTAATTCAAAGACAACGTCCTCATTAATTGATGCACTTCTGAAATTGTAACAACATTAGGACCTTGTAATAATGCAGAATATCTGTGATCAATCCCTCGAGATTCTTCCTGAGGTCTCTTAAAATGCAAAAGGTGGAGTAACACAAAATATCATTAATGAGATACACTGCAATTACTGTCTAATTGTGAATTTATGGATTTTAAATCATGCATCATCAAGCAAAAATAGTTCTCCTTTAAAATTGGCAATATTATATTCCTTACACTGTATCTCAAACATTATTTGTTATCCCATTAAAGAGTAAAAATTGTGAGTACCATGGAAAGTAAATTCTCTATTCAGCTGAAGGCAGGCAAATTCTAATGTGCTAATTATGATTATTTGGACAGCATTAATTCGCAACTGTAATCAAAAAACAAACCAACACAAAATCTGTGCAGACTGAACAACAATAAGCTGACCCACATGGAGATACATATATATATACACACACACACACCCCCCCCAGAATTTTTTCCTACTGCTTCAGATGCGCTTTCTTATATTTGTTATATTTGTTGAATACTATGTTGTACATCAGTGTACGCACGCAGCAATATTTTTGAAAGATTTCTAGGAAGTTTCTAAAAAAGCACATAACTTTTACCTTAGTGTAATTAAGTCCACAGAAAGAATCGATGTTTTTAAAGCCAAAAGATCAGTTTTGTTTGTGGAATCTTTGCTTAATTGAGCATATCTCATGGTCTAAAACTTAACTTTTTATCCTCACTGCTCTGCTCACAACACCTGGTCTGTACGAATTCCTCTTCTCATCATCTTTATTTTGTTTAACCGTTTCTATCGTTTTCCCGTAGTTAGAGAGTCTTCGTAACTTTTTTCCACAGCATCTCTCTGAGAGTAAATATACTGAGGTTTACAAAGCATTTGTTCTAGCCAACACCCCGTTCTTATGTGTTCTACAGCATTACGCATAAAAAAACTTGTAAGAATAAAAGGATTTTATCTTCTGCTTGATTTATCTCGTGGATATTATTTTCCTTTTCATAGGTGACTTGCAAGAATAGCAAACAGAAGGGCAAAAATCCACTCAGAGTGATCTTTTCCTGACAATAAAACCCACTCCTCTCCCCTTCCCCTTGACTCTCCCAGCGTCGGGAGCACGGTTTAGCATGGCTCCAACCTATGAAAAATTAGGAACAAATGGTTACATTTGTCATAGAGTGAAAATATTTCCAATACTCACTTTTTTATATGGCATATGTATATATATGCATACATACACATTTCACTAGCTGGGCCAATTGGGGAAAGTGGTTCAATATGCTCTTAATTTCTCTTTAAAAAAAAATTTTTTTTTTAAGTCCTCATGTTGTCAGACATGCACATTTTGCCAATTTGAACCAATTTCTACCTCCTCCCAAAACCCAGGGGGCACTTCACACATATTTCATTCCTGGACTCTGAATCCTGAGAGATATACAAGGGACTGTAAAAGGATTTTCACAGAATATTTGGGAATGCTTAAACTTTGAACTGATAAGGCAGAAAGAACACAGCCAGGAGCGTGACTGCAGGATTTTGTCAACTGCAGAGGAAAACAGAAAAAGGTAATCCACTTCTAATCTCATCTAAATAAGATTTGCGTTGCTCCAAGCGCAGTACAGAAGTTTCAATGAAATACAACGTAGTAATATGTATCTTAGTAAAATGCAACCCTGAGCTGACACATCACACAGTGACAAGCCGTAATCAAATGCTGGATTCAACTATTAACGACTATTGAGCCTACAAAGCAGAAAATACCAAGCAACTAAAATAATGAGACTTTTTGTAGCTGGAGTTGAAAACTTCAAGGTCTGATCCAGGTCTTGTCAAATCAAAATTCCCAACAGCTTGAAATGAAATAGCATGAAACAAAAGCATGAAGAAAATAAATAACCAATATTCACTCAGAAAAAAACAATTCAGCTGAGAATATGAGTAACAGACACACGAGCTGGGACACTTGAGAGAAGCTGGGGAAACCCAAGATGCCCTCCCCAAAAGTTGTGGTAGCATGATATAACCTCTAGAATTAAGGTAAACACAGAAAGTTGTATCCCAGCCAAGGCCAGAATAGCTTTTTCTGCAAGTGTGTAACTATATACTTCTCCTTTAATATCTCCACTCTGCCTCCCGATTCCCCATCTTTAGATAACATTATTAGGAAAGCTATAGCCACAGACGAGTTAAGATAATATATATCCACAAGCGCGCGCACGCACACACAAAATCTTGGACCTTTCCTTTTTCAACTGCAGCGTGACACATCCTGCAAATAGTGAGTATATATTGAATATTTTGTTGCTCTTACGTTGACTAAGCACACTGAGAAAATCGCGTGGTACTTCTAATCAGCTGGAATTATACAGTCATGGCTCAAAAAAGCCTGTTCTTACCACACAGAGTAGACTGTCCTGTTACATGTAAAAGTAAACATTTAAGAGTGCCTATCTATAACAGGACATAGACAGGAAAAAATTTAAGTGGATAAGCCAAACTACATTAAATCCCTCAGCACTCTCATTCATAATTCAAGTGACTTTCATTAAATTCCACCTAATTAGACTCAAAAGTGAATTAAGATATATGAACTAAATCCGCTTGAATTCTGTAAAATAGTGTCCACACAGGGGCTTATTATGGTTTAAAATAATCCACTAAATGTGTATCTTTGGTTAATTTAGATAAGCTTTTTGAAGTATTCTTGTACACAGAAGCCCAAAAGAACAAACGTTCTCTCTAAAGGATGAGCTCAGTAGAATCATCAAAGGTATTCTCATACACGAATCTACAATTTTTGGATTATGCTTTTAAAACATAATATAAAAATTAATCTGTTCACATTTTTAATGCAGATTGGTGCACACAACAATCACCTGCTGTAGCTTTGTGCTTACTGCTGGCAATGTTTATTAAATATTTGTTGCAGGCACCCCTGGATGTGACATCCACCCAAGCAGTCTTCATTGAAGGCAATGAATCTCACACTTGACCATTACTGTTCAGTCTTCCAAGTCAGCAAAGGAGTGGCAACATTCCTAAAAATTACATGGGAAATGTGCTTTTTTTTGGTAACAAATGTGACCACCTAGAACGGCATCTTAAAGATTATTATAATCAATGTCCACAACAGACATTTTTCTCTCTAATGCAGTTATACTTCCCTTTTTATTAGAAAGTTTTATTTACTGTATATAGTAACCCCATGTCCATTGACTGCAATCCTCTGCTTTCACTCTGTCCCCCTCTGAGACTGCCATAGAAAAGGACTCCCTCCCATCACCAGCCTTTTGTAACGATGCCTGGACCATGTTATGCTTTGATATTTTGGAGGCCAGCCAGTTCCAGCTATAACTCTATTAGTGCTGTATATTACCTCCATCCAAACAAATCTCTTTGGGTATTCCCCTCGCTCCGGGAGGCAAATGTTCCTGGAATGTGGGAACTGATGCCAAAACCAAGTCCAGGTCTGGAGTGAGAACCAGCACCCTCCGCTTTATGAGAAATAGATTGAAAATGCTCCTGAGATCATACCGCAGGTGTATGCTCCCCAGAACCTGCAGGGGACATACTCCTTTCTCCCTCCATCTTTCACACCTCCAACATGTGAGGTTCAATAAAAGAGAAGGGAAAGTCCCAAGGCATTCTGGAAAGATTGACATTCAAATGATAACTTACAGTCTTGACGTTACCCTTCAATTACAGCAGAGTTTGGCCACGTCCTGCATCGTTACTAAGCCACAAACAAACAGCCCACTGCTCTGTAAATCACCATACGACAGGAGTGCACAAATTCTTACTTGCATGACAATATACGGTAATGCAATACGAGCACACGGATCACAAATCTACTATTTAATTACTACCAACTAAAGCACAATGCAGCTTTTCATGTGTTAAAAGCAAAGAAAGCCAAGAGCACTTACATCTCGTGTATGAGCGTAACCTATACGTGCATTTTGTGAACACTGCTCGTGTTTTCCATTTATCTACTTACAATCCCTTTTGAAATGCTGCCAAAGCAAAATCTAAAAAACCGCTCACTTACCTAGAAGCCTCCTGCAGTGAGCATCCTAACATATCCATCAAGCACATCTACACATTTTCAACAGTCTGAGAAATTACTGAAAATTTAATTAATAGAGACATTAAATGTTTAAGGTTTCCTTTTCTCTGAGGAAGTTGACGCCTGTCCCTGATGAAGAATTGCTTTCTACCAGATTCCTGGGCTCTGTTTCTAGTTTCAAATACTTGTAACTAATGGAAGCAAGAAATAACTCCATTAAAAATCTTCACAAGAAAAGCTTCATTCAAATACATTATGGTTTCCTTTCAATACATTCCGTTACACAGAAATTGGAACAAAACCTGCTACAATTTTAATGCATCGGTCTACACAAATACACACCACTTAAAGTCCCATGGGTAAAAAACCAGGAGGAGCAAGTTAAATATTGCCGATACCTGTGCTTACTTTGATAGCTGTGTCTTAGGGATTTTCAGTGCATTTACAAAAAGGTAAAGCCAAGCCCCTCGAAGCACTGGACTGAGAGCCGAGGCTCTCTTGTTTATCTCCCTCCCTCGTGAGCACTTGCCCTGTAGCTGCGACAAGGTCACTTGCCTTTCCAGGCGCAATCTCAAAATCGGAGTTAACTTTCACCTTTTAAACTAAACTTGTAATGTAGTCGCTAACAGTTTTTATGTGAGAGACATTAACGTAATTTTAAATATCGAAGGATTATGAGTGCAAAAGTGATGAGAAAAATTCCCTGTCCAGTACTCAGAAAAAGGCAGGACAGACAAAGCACAATCGCCTGCTGAGATCGTTCTGAAAGAGGATATTTGTCCTGCTCTTGCTGTCCTGGGCCTCTTTTGGCCACGCTTCACCTTTGCCAGACTCGCAATTGATGTATAGTTGTTTTTGAGACTTTACTAGGGTGTTTCTTGGAACTAGTAAACACCAAACCCATTTTCTTGACTCACTATGGCTTAAATTTTATTTTCCACTAATTCTGGTAGGGATGGGTTTCCCATAAGGGATTAATTCCCCATGCTACCTAGGCTCTCCAAAATTTCTGTTTCTGTTTTAGCATGCAAGACAGGAACATTTTTGCCTGAAAGGAACACTGTCATTACAAGAGAAATAACAAATTACCCCGTATATTGAGTTGGTATTATTCTGCTTTGTAGGGAAAACTATTACTGATAGTCAAATACTTCTGGAAGTTGCTACACAAAATGTTTTTGCTATCGCATTTTTTTCATGCATACAAAATAAAAAGTTGAACATTCACATTTCTCCTAGTCTTTTGTTATCTGAATTTTCAAAAGAATCACTTCATGGAAAAGATGGAAGTTCTTAGAAGTTCTTTTTTTTTTTGTTAAACAAATTTTAAAGAACACAAGGTTAAAGTTGAAAGATGCCACTGCTATTGTTGGCTGGCGGTGAGTTGTCTGAAAATATATATGGAGAAGTTTCCCTGTACAAATGGCCCTTCATTTGGATAACTGCAGTAAGGATTTGCTTGGCAAGTGTTTTCACAGGAAAAAGCTCTGCATAGGCGATTTTTTCCATAAAAAGACATAAACTTAAAACAGAGATAACAGTATACAAGTCTCTACCTAGAAAAAATACTCAACAACTGTAAAAGCAGAAAATAAAAAAAAAATATATGTCACAGATAAACTAAAGTCCCCTCAGCTCCTATGTAGCCCTTTTTGACAAATGCCTTTGAGGAGATACTTGGATTCAAGCTTCTTCAAAGCCTGAACCCAGTGACTTTGGTGACTGTGGATCTGGTCCAAAGCTCATCTTTTCATTTAATGCCAAGTTTTGAACTGTCAGTTCAGCAGAGCAGACACACAATGCCAAAAAAATTCTTTAGCAGTTCTTTAGCACCCTGCTACTGTTATTTTGCCCTTCTAAATCCAGCTGCAACCAAAGAATCTTAAAACCCCTGCAGACATTAGTTAATTAGGCCTTCAAATTTGGACACAAAACCACTACATTTTTGGATCAGTTTTCATTGCATTTCTGCAGTGATGTTTCAGGCAAACAGTGATTTAATTGGTAAGTAACTTCATTTGAGCTGAAACTGTCTTGTGTTGAAAATGCAAAATTTTAAAAGGGAAAGACTCACAGGATGGGGCTTCAGCCAAAGGGAGCCTTTAACTCCCCAAACCCTACCCTCTTGTCAGAGCTCAAGTACAGCTTGAGGGGTTTAGCAAGTAGAGAAATGACCCAAGCGTTGCTCTTAAGGAACCAAGGATGGGTTAAAGATACGGTCTGAACCCTCTTGGTATCCCCTTCTCCCACCTGTAAATCCAAGACCATGCACATACAGCCCAGCCGCACGCTCGTGCACACAGACCAGGTGCTCAGAAACGCATCCGCAGCAAGATTTAAAAGTGGGATTGCTAGGGGAAAGCCCAGGGAGTACTGCCTGCGTTCGAGACAAGAGCCCCTCCCTCAGAGCAGCCTAGTTAGAGCCCACAGTAATTGCCGATCCAATTCTTGCATTAGGGAAAAAAAAAAAATCGCTACTAGCATTTGCAGTATGTACAGTGTCACAGTGCAGAAGCAAGGGCTCCCAGGGACAAAGGGAAGGAGGAACAACAGCATGCTAGTGCTCTACAGACCCGCCAGGTGAAAACAGTCCTGCACCTGAAAGGATGTCTTGTGCAAAGGCTAGAGAGATATATATATATTTTTTTTAGCAGGCTCATTATTTTGAACGAGCAATATAAAGTATTCTGAAGGGATTCAGTCCTAGTTCTGTATCAACAAACCCTTCCGGTTCAGCTGTGGCTCAAGAAACTGAATTTTGCTTCAACTCTATGTTTTGTATAAACTGGATTAGGCAAAGAGTGTCTATACTTTTTTATTCCTGTTTTAGTAAGAGTGCAGGAATAACTACAGACACAAGCAGAACTTAGGTCTCCTTACTTCGAATTCTGTGTCTTCAGTTATTAGCTTGTACATCATCTGTACGTAATTGCACGCATTATTATAGCCACACATAATTGGAAACGCGTTGATAACCTATTTCTATCTGCAGAGAGATAAATTACACTTACAAAAACAATTCTCTTCCTTCCTCCAAAACCTCGCAGCTAGTGCTACGAAAATACACCACGCAGAACAAGCATCTCCTCATTTAAAACAATGACTTCTTTTTCTTTTCTTGTGTATGCGAATATAGGAGGAGGGAAGTTTACAGTCTGAGCTCTCTTTTGGTCAAAATCTACCCCCGGTTTGTAAATGCAAGTTTGACCATCCACCAGCTCGCTCACAAGCTCATTATTGTCTGCCTGAGGTCTGCAATGAGACATTTAGCATAGAATGAAGATCTGAGCACAAAGCTGCTATGCGCTGTTGGTAAATTTAAGTTGCAGCACAAAACGTTACTACCCAAATCTACAGAGACCTTGGGTGTCTGCTTAAAAACACACAGCTTTACCTTCCACGTCCTGCTCGAGGCAGCTGGATGTTGAGTGTTTCTTGTTTAAGAACATTTAATACAATTTAGAAAGACTGAACTATCTAAGCAGATGTATCTAATTCCCCTCAAGTGATTTTACAAAATGAATTTAATTCCTCATGAGTGTTTTGAATGACTCCCCCCCCGCCCCGAAAAAAGAGAAATGCCAGAAATCTAGAACTTACACACAACTTAGCAGTAACAGACCGTATCTGTAAACAACTTAAAAGGGGGAAAAAGGCTCTCGTTTCAGCTGTAGTCATATTTACTAGTGAAAAAAAGAGTATGTTAAAGTAGTTCACTGCTTACCCAATAGTATACTGCTTACAGAATTCTTTTCTTCTCAAGTGCACCTTAATAACAGTATAAATACAACTTCTGTTGAGAATGGTAGCTAGCCAGCTTACCTGTGAAAGGGCAAATCTTTAGCCAAGAAACCTGTATCAATTTCCTAATATTAGGAGAAACACTACAGGATTTTTAAATTGTCAGGAATTTTTTTTTAACCTTAACATTCAGAAAGGTGGCTGACAGTGCAACATGCACATCCTGGGAGGTGACGAACCATTCTGATGACAATAGGATAACGTATAGCAGAAACTTCTGTAAGAGAATCCAAACCAACTTAGCAATACAAACAAGCAGCATAGCAGCAGGTGAAATTCATCCCCAACAAGTACAGGTTAATGCCACATAGACTTACAAATTAACAACGTACGTTCATGAAAAAAAAACCGCAGTTCAACAGAGGTTGTAATGTCAGGCTAAACAGATGTGAAAGGCACGGGAAACAAGGAAATTAAGAATGTTATGTCATTTTGTAAAATAATATTTAGTGCTATGCCTTTAAGTATGCGTTCAATTTTAGCTTCTCAATCTTACAAACAAACCAGACAGAAAATAGAGAAAGTGGCCCAGAGAAAAGTAGTAAAATACATCGGAGACCTGAAAGTTCTTCCATGTGGAAGAGAGGTTGGAAAGTTTAAAGATTACTAAGACAGATAGGCACAACAGGGTTGTATTTGCTGCACTAGGGCACTGAATAAAACTATCTCCTTACGCTTTACTGATTTAGTTCAGCATCATGAGACACTCTTCAGCTTTGGGTTTTTTGCAGCATTTTAAGTAGTTTCCAAATGCAAATTGACAGTTATTTCAGCTCTTGTAGCACGCTTGTTTTATGTATCCAATAACATCAGTTCCAGTTATCAAAGATTAACTTCAACCGTGCAGAGTCGCGCAATGCATACTTAAGCACATCTCTCGTGCTCTTTAGCTCATGCTACTACGCCGACATGTTGCTGAAGTCCTCTCGCTACGCAAACAGCACTAGAAACGGCTGCTGTAACACCTAAGCACAGCAGGGTGAGCTGAGGATAAAGAGGACAAGAGTGCTAAGGGGAAAAAAGTTGTTTGGATAAAAAGAGTGGAATATTCTTTAAATGAAGCCATATTTGCAATGAATAGAAAAGGCTTCCAAAGCAGTCAACTTATTTTCCTCATTGCTGTTGCACATTAAGAAAAATTCCAAATTGAATTTGAGCAGCAGGAAGATTTTTTTTTTTTTTTTTAAACGAAAGACTTAATCATAGAATTGAAAAGCACATCTAAGTGCTATAACCTGAAGTTATATTTATATGTGACAAAACTACTGAAATTGATACTAAGGAGCACAGCATATCTTTAGCAAATAGATGTCTGATGACAGCTGAAGTGACTAACGACAATATTTATTAATTTTGATCAATACTGAAACTTTATTAAAAGCTGCTAATATAAATTTCACAGCCTGACAGATGAATTTACTGCACCCTCAACAAAAAACGATTGGGAAAACTGAGAGACTAAAAGATGATTATTAGATAGCAGAAAAGTATGTAAGTTCTTACCAATTTCATGCTCTTCACTATCTCAGGGTGTGATGCAGAATCTAAACTAAGTGTCAGGAAGAATTCCTCACTCTAAAATGGCTCATCTTTAACATTCCTCCTGAAACGTGAGCACCCTCTTTACGGCAATTCACTATCTGCTAGCTAAAATTTTCAGGATGTTCATTCCAAATACGTATTACTTACTACTTTGCTGAACAGAGTTAAACATTGTCAACTGAAATAAAGCAGACACAGCTGGAAATGCAGCTCAAAGAAAACAAAGACATTATATACTCAAACTTTTAGCATGCAAAGTTCTTACTAAATTAATAGGGCTCTCCTTGCCAAACAGGTATAGGAGAAAATGTTATTTTCTAACTACTCTCTAAAATAGAAGAAGTTTAGAAAACTTTTATCTTTAAGTTTAATAAAAAATACCCTTATCTCATTCTTCGTACATATGCATTATGAATTTTTATACAAACACCCAAATACTTTTTCATACTTTTTCAAAACCCCATAACCTACATATTCTACAAACATCAACATTAGATAAAATCACCAAGGCAGTCCACGGAAAAAAACCAAAACTCCATCATTAAAATCTGCAGAAAATAATAAAAAACAAAATCTGTGGGGTTTTGGGTTTGTTTTGGGGGGTTTTTTGGTTGGTGGTTTGTTGTTGTGGTTTTTTGTTTTGGGGTTTTTTTTTTGTTTGTTTGTTTGGGTTTTTTTTGTTTTTACACGTGTGTTTGACATCAAGAAAATAAAATTTCTTTTTAAAATCTTTCAGCCTAGACATAGCAGTAAAAACAGTGGTAGTAAATTAGAGAGTATTTTTATGTAAGCCCACGTATTTTACCAGTACAGTAAAATCCTACCTCCACCCATATGGGTTTAAAAATTTTTATACAGGATATTAATAAATAGTAAAGTACTAACAGAAAGCATATATTCAGTAGGGTATTTTTGCAGTATTTCCTTTAATCCATTATCTTCTGGACAGTTTTTGGATCATTCTTCAAAATAAAAAAATGTAGTTATCAATTAAGAACGTTGCCCAGGGAATAAATTACTTAAGGGATCAGAAAAACATTTGTTATTCTACCATTTCTTAACAAAAAAAAAAAGCATCCAACCTGTTCTTTTCTTCAGCAGGAACGTGTTAAAGCTTTGCAAAAACCAGCTTTAATAAAGGTATTACCAAGTGTTCCCTTTTTCCACTTAGGCTGTGAGATATTTTTTTCCCAGCATGATGGATAGTTAACATGCAAAAATAAACTTTTTCTTAGATTTTGTATTTGATTATGTACTAAGCGCCAGCGATATCTTTTGCCAGGATACTTCTGAAACACAAGACTCTTCCCTGCTATAGGGGATCTTCAACGTATTGCACCTTACACACATTTGACTAACGCTGCACGTGCATCCTGCGAGCTACGTGCAGGGTTTACTGCTCCACATGTGCCACGTCACTGGGGAGAGGCAGAGAGCACTGATCAGTGCGGAGTTCCATCACCCTCCAAATCTCCAGGCAGGCCAGCTTCTGAAGAGCACAGGCCATGGAATACACACACCAGCAACATATCCCAAATTAGCCTAATTATTGCAAGGTAAGTTCTTTCGCTGCAGTAACGGTGCAAGTGCTGTCAACAGTAGTGACATTTGGACTTCAGTTCTTGGATTTTTTTTTTTTTTTTTTAAAAATCATTTCTAGTTCTAATTTACTGAATACAGCCTTACACGAGCTGAGTTGGATGAGCTTTTCCGCAACGCAGATGCTTTGAGCTGACAGGAAAGCTCATTAAGAGATTACTTTAGGAAGTCACTAAACGACTTCACCAGACCATAAAAGGTCTTGCCAACAAGAGTCACCTAAAGGCCTTCTAGGTTACAAACCACAGCGGGGCAGCTCTAGAGCTGGACACCTCAGCCAGGAAGTTCACAGCGCTTATTGTTTGCTGGGAAAGCTTGACGCAAGCAGCCGGACTGACCGCGATGTGACCGCCATAGTGAACACATATAGGCCAATGTGCAAATTGACCTAACAGCAGCAGCAAAACAGCTCCTCCCCATCATCAGGGAATAATTTGCCTATAAAGAAAATGAGCTGCTTGCAAGTCTGCTACATATCTTAACAAAGGGCTTGGCTATTATTGACCTTAAACCACTGGCACAAAATCAGGGGCTTATTACCTAATTAATCCAGTCTTCTGGGTTTGAAGTTAGGGTAATCAACTTGTTAAAGAGAAGAGCTACAAGGACTGAGTCCTTCGATTAAAGTCAAGAGGACAAATGTGAACTATCCATACTTTGCTCCTGCAGAACATCTTGGAACTCTGACAGCTCTGGGATGTGTGGAGCAGCTCCGACTTCCTCCAACTCGTTGCGGGGGGAAAAAAAGAGAGAGAGGGTAAAAATATCTGAACATTTCTTTATCTGTACAGCTGCATATTCTGAACCTTGGGCTTGTACTGGGACAGTCACCAAGCACAAGCTGCTGAGGGCTGCTAGCAGTCTTGGAACAGACACTGTCACTGAATTTTTCTCATGTTTTACAATCCAGCTTCATCGTTACAACTGTTACTAAGATCCCAGGCCAACACAATCCCAAGCGGCAGAACACACTGGAAGTGTAGCTTGTATCCAAGTGTCTCCCTTGGGGTGAAATTGTTTTTGCCTTGAAAAACAACTGAGAAGAAACCCAAGGACCCACGCAATGATCTAAACATTATCAGAAGACATTACCAATGAAGACGCAGGTAACAGCAAACACATTAGAACCATTGGCAGTAACAAACGATGCTGACAGCAGGATTGATTGGGAAACTTATCCAGAGATGTTGAGATTTCAGGGCTTTCAGCAATGATGTCCAAGCAGGTTCGCACAGTATAAACCCATAGCTTCTGTAAGCCTGTTGCAAATTCTTTGTTGCTTTACTCTGCCCTGCCATCATTATACGGTCAAGGATGACTCATTAGAGTAGAATACCACTGGTGCTCTTGAACTGGCAGGGGATGGATAAAAGCATGGGAGAAAGCGGATGGGTTTTGCAGTCTTCTACACATCAGTTTCCTGACTCAATGTTTTGCTGCTATCTTACTGCAACCCTGCCAATATTTAATAAGAGGAAGAGGACTATGCGGGTGGAAGGAAAAGTAAATCTACCTCTTGAGCATGCTCAGTCCTTTATTTCATTGAATAGCGTTTCCTTGTTTAACACCGAAGAACTGCATGAAGGCAAGCCACCCAAGAGTTCTTGGGTTTCTCAGAGTCTTTTGGGGATGTCCTTGGCATCTGGATTGGAAGTTAGCATCATCAACTTGTTCAAGAGAGATTTGCTAGTCTACCATCTTGTCGCTGCAGGTTTGTCAAGTGAAATATCTGCAGATACAGGCCTTCCTGGGATACAAGGCTCTCTCCAGATGAGTAAAGGTACTCACAGCCTTTTATCTATTGCTTAGCTTTTTCATGTTCCAAGCGGTGATCTGAATCCATGAGACAACAAGGAAGCCGTTGTGGGCACAAGAAATTTTTTTTCCCCAGCTTTAAAAGAATCTTAGAGGTTGTCAGTGACAACTGAAAAACCTAATTTCATTGCCCTGATATATAAAAGTACCTAAATCAAAAAGTGATGCAAACTGCAGAAAAATCTCAGTATGCTGTATCTTCATATGAGGGGTGAAAAGAAGCAGACATCGCCCTTTAAGCCCTCAGCGTGAGGCACATGAAAGGACAGAACTGATACAAAATACAACTCCCAGTTTGGGAGTATGAGGTGTACGAACGACCACAGAGGAACGTACATATGGGTGGATTTTCATGACATTGAGAACAACATGTTTTACAAGGGAAATGAAAAACAAAACTGTTGTACATCAGCATAAGCCAAATTATGGAGATATTTCAGTTTCAAGTCTGGGCACAAAATAAGATTTTTTTTCAGAAACTAAAAGATGACTGTGTTTATTTCTTCACCAACCACATTCTTTTCCATATAAATTAAATCCAAATTTGACAAGAAAAACATTCAGAAAAATATTTCTTAAAGTAAATCATCTAGAATTATTTGTGATACGAATTTAAGCGCAGAAAGTTACTCATTTATGAAAAGCAACTCTTCTAGAATCCTAAGAATTCTTTTTTCTTTTTTTTTCTTTCTTTTAATATTTTTTCCAAAAAAACATATGTGGTACATCTGGCATGCAACCAAGTCCGTAAGAGCGACTAATCAAGAGACAGGGGCACAAGGATGGGAGCTGGAATGTGCTTGGGTCATATGAACTTCCTAACCCCAATCTGGATGTCTAAGGTTTGCTGACTTTGTTTGGTCTATCTCACCAGATGCTTTCCTTGGCATTTATACAGGTGAGGGGTTTTTGCAGTCAACTAGATCAGTCTTCAACTGTATAATTCTGAGCAGTCATTTTGATGTTAAAGAGAAGAGCTCTGACTGAAGCTTTGGCTGGGATATTAAATTCTAAATCATAAGAACCTAATAAAAGACAAAAATAGTCTTATAAATATTTATAATTTATTCTTATTACATTTTATTTATTACTGCAGAAAGTATGAACCATGGAAAATTACACTAAAGCCATCAAGCTTAGCATATTATATGTGAAAGGCCATTTTTTACATTCTGGAAACAGATAAACAGAAAGGCTTCTAAACAAATCCTTTAAAGCTCCTAATCCAAGACAAACATGATCATTATGATTGCAGAATGCTCCTGCAGAGCATTTGTCGGGTACTTTAATTGTTTCATGCGGTAGAAATAACCCCTCTACTGATAGGACAGCAGCCGTAGTTAAAAGCTAGAGCACATCTGGTTATTTTACACATACTAAAAATGGCTTTTTGTTCAGACATGCAATGACCACTAAAAAAAAAAATTGTGAAACCAACTATTTTTCCTGTTAAAATATTTTGACAATATTCATGCTGGAACTCTCCAGCTGTGCCATTGCTTTTTACAGTGGCAGTAATGGTTCTTATTGGCCTAAGCTGCTACTACACCCCATAGAGCGATGGGGCTTGCTGGGTCTCCTCCTCTGCCGGCAGCTCTAGTGAGAATTTGAAGTTGCTGTGAGCTGCATTTAGTGCAAAGGCTGTAACTAACAACTGAGATGTCAGAAACAGAATATCAGGATGTTCTTCTCACTACTATCTATTATTTGTAATGTAGAAACTAAATTTAAATACATGCAAGAAAGTTATTTGCCTCTTGGTCTTAAGTCTCACATAACGGATAAACTTCCCCTAAATTTACAGGGAAATTTGAGTCATGGCCAAATTTTGTGCTCTGACATCTTCCCGTATAGTAACCAATAACTGTTTAGGCTCTTCTTTTTGAAGAAGAAAGAGAAATTCAGATCATGATGCTGCGTAGTAAAATACCCTTTTGATTTTGGTCAAAACAAGAGACTTCTGTTTATTCTGCTACCTGGAGTTCTTTGCCTACAGGCAGCATTATCATCCAAGAATTAAGTGGAGTTCGAAGCTGTTGCAATAAAACATAAATGGCCAGCAAACAAAACAACAATGAAAAAATGGTAAGGGAGAAAACAACCAGCTTAGACTTATCCTCTTACTTCCATGGATCTAGAAGGAAGAGGCCGGATAACAAATTGGTTGCCGTTTTTTGTGAAGCACCTTCATTCTGAACTTTTTGATCTTAGCCTTCTCATAACCTTGAAATCCAATAATGATAAAATTCCAGAGATATTATGGAGACCACAAGGGCACTTAACTGAAGTGTACTGTTACAGATATGACATTTAGAATCAGGTCTGGAGTTGGCTGGACAGATTCTCAAATATAATAAAAATAGCCTTTTCTTTCCCACATTTTACTATCTGTCTTTGTTTATTCAACCATTCAGCAAACCCAGCTGGATCACAGACATTGTCATCAAAGAAACATTCTAGGTCAGCCAGAAGTGGATGCCAATTGTCTAAAAATAAATAGAGGCTTTGTCACTGGAGTATAATTTTAAGGCCCCTGTAATGAATAATGGAATAGAAAATCATTCCAAGCAAGTGGGATACACTGATTTCAAGCAGAAAGATTTCACACTTAATCTGAAATTCACAGTTATTGTAAGCTCCAGATAACCCAATTTTTATTTTACTTCAATAAAAATGATACATGGAGGAGCTTACTAAAAGGTTTGGTATTGGTTTTAAATACTTAAAAGAGCTGCAGAATACCTTGGAAGACAGATGAGACTAGCATTTACCTATCACACAGACAAGAAAACTGAAATGATGTGGTGAACCAATTTCCTATAGGTCACTAAGTGGCAGAACCGGGATCAGATTTCACACTCTCTAGCTCTTATCCCTGATATAATGGACAAATTATTTCCTCTTAGCTTAAGAGAAGAGACAAGATAAGAACACATAGCTTTATCAGTATAGCCTAATTGCTAAAGATCTTAAAGGTGCTTAAAAAAGAAGCACAGCACCTACAGAAGTCAAAGATGTTATAACAACTAGAGCTTGGCCCCGTAAACATATTAATTTACTTTAAAGAAAATACTTATTTAAAAATAAATTCCTTCATGAAAGTTTTTAAAAGCTACTTCCTCAATGGATAAATACAAAAATTTTCCAACTGACATTTATCCAAGTCTCATCAGCGAAGATGAGATTTTGTCTCAAGTGTCTGTCACTGAGGAGTAAAAGATCATGTGGAAACTCACTGTAAATCTGTAAATCTAACAGAATTTTTGCTCCATTTTCTTTAGTCTTCATTAATTCCTAACATAAAACATTTTCCAAACTTTTCTACTCAGCTCAAGGTGCCCAAAAAATGGAATGGTGCAGGGAAGACACATTTAAGGTTTGCTTCTGCCAAGTTGCACTGTAACAGTGGTTTCTGTACTGGGCAACTTGAGATGCCAAATAAAATTAGAGTAAACCTGAGACCTACATACCATGGGTAACGCCCACAAAAATCGCATGAGTGACCATAATCACAGCTGCACTTCCTTGGTGCAGCCTAAGCTGGCATTGGATAATCTCGAGCTACCTTTTCACTACTGCATCAAAGCCACTGGATAATCCTGCAGAGTTAAGAAGTGGTGCTGGACAAATAGAGAGATGATAAAAAACACACTCAAAAAGAAGTGGCATTCAGATGAACAATTTCCTGATTATTAACTGTCAATCTGTCAATTCACCAAAGTTAGAAGTACCAAAAAAGTCCAGAGATTTGGAGTAGAGCAGCATCAGGGTCATTTACATTGAGTTAGAAATGTTATCATTTCAAATTTTTAGAAACGAACGGTTTTGCCCCCAATTCCTTCAACCTGTTAGAATGAATCCCATCTGGCAAAATGAATTCAGTTCTATTAAGAACACGGTAATCATTTATAAGACTACAACTTCAGAACCACTAAGCCAGATTCAAGGTACCTCTTTGTTATCTCCTTTTCACACACAACGGAGGGAGAACAGGAAGGGAAACTTTCGATCTCCAGCTGTGCAAAGAGTGCAGGTTAATATGAACCCTCGCTCTGCGCTGGGACAGACTGCACGTTGTACGATTTCACATTTTATACATAAAGTTTTTGCACTGGCTCAGTTCTTATGGCAATAAAATACTACATATTAAACTTCGTAATGCAGTAATAGCTTCACATTTTTCGTAAACTCTAGCAGTGGCTGTACTCCTTCAGAGCAATAGTGAAGGTACTTCTTCTAGAGTTACACTTAGCAATGGCAGGCACAGGATTTGAGAAGTAGCAGTTTTGGCTTTCTGTTCAGCATTCAATAGATTATATGACATTAAGGAATGGCCTACATCCCCAAGAACCATAAATTCAAGTCCTAAAACAACAAAGTATGTCAATATTTCTTTTAGGAATGGGATTCACTAAATTGATCTTCGCTGAGCTGGTTATGTTTTTCGCTTGTTCAGTATTTTGAAATCATCAAGATAAAACGTCCAAGGAATGACATAGTAAGTGAGTAAGGTTCAAGTGAATATAATCCACTGCTTCTTGTAAAACCAGGGAATTACTGAACACATTGCTATACTTTTGGCATTGCCTCTGTGAGATATAAGCTCTCTCATGCTTTTGACATTTGATGTTGCTGTAAAATATAATAAAATGATGTTACATCTCTTCAGAAGGAAATCCAACCAATTCCTAACCTTCCATAAGCTGCAGAAATTGTTTAAAATCTAATGCAAACTATCCCAGACAAATAATTTTCTTTTCTAATTGGCTGGAGCTCTACTGCTCCTTAAAAAAAACTCCTAACAAAATACTTCTTTACAGTGTTCTAATTCTGTAAGCGTTACAACTCAAAAGTTCCTTAGGCTTCTCAAAGTGCTCATGCATTCATGATAAAAATAGTCTGGAAAAAAAACATTTAAACAGGGAAAAAAAGGAAGAAAAGGTTTTGCACGTTTTTCTCATCAGGTTGGATTCTAGTTTTCTATTAAAGTTATTCCAAGAAAGAAATGATTCACACTGCCCAAGTTTAAATGCTGAGAAATTTATGGTATCTTCCATCCTCACCCTGCCTGCTCCAATGAGCCTGCAAGCAATGGGAATTAAAAGCCACAGCAATGACAAGAACGTGAAACCAATGCTTCCCAGCCTCTCTGGGAGAGCATGTCGGATACTCGTGACCGCAAACTTGCCTTTGTTTACTCTGTTGTGAAATACTTCATATTCTGATCAGTTTTGTGGTTGAAGGAGGCTTAATGAATAAAGTCTGCTTTAGAGATAATATACAGACTGTTGTGAAGACAATTCCCTGTAAACATTGATACACAGACACTACCATAAAGATGTAAAAGATAAAGGCTGGCTGAAGTTACTCTAAGAGCAATCTCATAGTATTAATCGACACAAAACAAGTGAAAACTTTTATCAACAGATCTGTCTCTTCAGAAGGAAGAAACGAAAGCTGCAAGGACTCAATGATCATCATTTTCTGCTGCTGATCAGACACAGGCAGGCAGCACTCAAAGGGAAAGGTGACAAGATAACACAGGTTGTTCTGCACAGCTGGAAGAGTTTATTTCTTCTAAATTAAAAGATCAGCTCAAGAGGAAAATTTAGGGAGCTGGAACAATCTGGCCTCGTGTGGTGGTTTTGTGCTCACTCAGTGCTGAAACACTTGCTGGAGCATGGCTTCACTGTGCCTTTCTTTCCAGCTGGCTGCGTACAGGCAGAAAGTGTTTCACAACACCTTGCCCAGACTCCAGGCCAGGGAAGCTCAGCTGTTAAAAGTCCCTAACATCACATCCCCCTTCCAAGTCAGAACTTAGAAACACATTAAAAGATTTAAAGACCAACATTAACATAACATGAAATATTTACAGTCAACCTTGTGGTTAAGTTATTTATTGTTTAGCTAGGAAGATGCTCTCTGTGCCAGTGCTTGAACCCTCTGGGCTCTCTCGAAGTACTGGTACCGCTAAGGTAATGGGTCTTGCTTGCTGGTTCCTTGCCTTGGCATTCATGGTCTCATCCTACAGCCCCTGCCTGTTTGAAAGGTTTTCTGGCAAAATTACCTTCCTTCCTCCTGGAATTTGTGCATCTACCTTCTGTTACTGCATATTGTGCCTATCTGGGTCGACTCTCACACACAACCACAGGACAAGGTCATGAGACATCCCTGCTCTTTGTAACTGTTCTTTCCCATTGCAGACCCACACAGTGTCATTTTCATAAGACAAAACCAAAAACATTATTATTGTTAGTCTCATGAGATCTTTCAGTCCAAGTCTTTCAGACATCGCTTTCTATGCAGTGTAGGCATTCTTGTTTTCATTCTTCCATTGGACAAAATGTCAAAAGGTGATACTCAGTGCTTCATTGCTGCTATTCTGCAATTTAACAGTATCCAGTACAGATTGGCCTTCAAGGGTGTTAATGGATCTGAGGCTACTGTAAACTTGTGGATTAAAACAAATGCAAAAGATGGAACAGTCATAATGTATCTTTCTAAACACTTGTTTTGAACGAAACAATGAAAACCCTAGTTTGCTACTTTTAAATAAAACCTCTAGTCATTACAAGGCCTACTGAATTCACACACTGACACCAGAGATATGCAGCCTCAAGCCTCCTGCTGTAATAGTTTTAAGTATTTTCTGCAAGATCCCATCCTCTGTGGTAGCTCTGGCAACTGCAAGCCACATTGTGTCTGAATCTGGACAGGCTTTGTTTGTGTATAGTTGGTTTTGATCAGGTTGACATGTACTAAATTTAACTCTGGTCTTTGTTCCACTGTGCTTTTGGCAAAAGCTCTAGAAACAACGTCTGCAAACATAAAATGTCTAATAGTTTTGTATTTCATTGGCTAATCATATATCTGCAGTCAAAAGAGCAATCCTTATATTCTAGTGGGATATCACCCATTTGCTCTATTTGGCAATACCAGTTAGTGGCTGATGGTCAGCTGGCCTCTCAAAGACGAATCATGAAAACTTTTCACATAGCTGTATTAAAGCCAAAACCTCCTCCTCTTTTTGACTGCACCGGTGCATAACTATTTTTTTAGCAACTACGCATACCAGTTCCTGAGCTTTGGTTCTGATTACACAGAGGTAAAAGAAGTGTACAAAGTCAGAAAGCTTAAGTCATTTCAGTCATGTCACAGTCTTGGGGCTTCCTATGTTGGGGGTTGGCTGGTGTTTTGGGTTGGTTTTGGTTTTGTTTGTTTGTTTGGGTTTGTTGGTTTGGTTTTTGTTTGGTGTTTGGGTTTGGTGGGTTGGTTTTTTTTGTTTTTTTTTTTTTTTTTNGGGGATTTGTGGATTTACAACCAAGTCCATAAGTTATCTTTACCCATCAGCATTGTTAGGCTGCTGATTCAGACAACTTCTCACATAGACTAGGGAGAGATGCAGAAGAGATTCCTATCTAGGCAGCACAGCAGTAATAGCTACATCTTTAATGTGACCTTTCTGCACACCCTCATGTTCCTCCCAATGTGCTACTGACATTACATGGATTTGACACTCTACATTGAGATTTCTTTCTCGTCTGTTTTTTAAACTTTTAACTCAGCTATACTGCTTCTTCTGAAATCCACTATTCCAGGCACCCAAAAGCAGCTCCTCTCCTCCTGCACTTACTAGCCCTGGATCTGTCCAACCCAACACAAACCACATGCTGAGAAAACCACAGAAGGGCAGTGCTCCCTCGTTCCTCCTCCATGCCTCTGCTCTTCCTTCTGCCCCCAGGCTCATCCTACCTCCAGACATTACCCTCTCCTCTTCTGCTCCCCATCTTCCCCCAGTACACGAACTGACCCACAACCTGAACGTCTCAGCGTCAAGCCACATGCTATCTTCTGCCTTCTCCGTGGGGCCCTTTCCAGCACACAAGCTCTGCCGACCATAAGTCAGACTAACTCCAGCATATTATTTATCGCCTTTCCTCCCAGCTGAGTACATATCCAAATATAGTGACAGTGCTGATGAGACTCAAAAGAGATTTTTCTAGCATATGAATACAGACGAGACTGCTGCAATGACCATGCATCCAGTCAATAAATACTTCTGGCAGGCCAAATTGTCCCCCTGGGCTGTCTATTGGCCATCACCGCTCCGTGCTATCAAAACCATACTGTAATTTTCAACAGAGCATCTCTGGTGTTGAACTGAACTCAAATGATAATCTAAGAAAACTGTCTCTTTCAAAAAGATTAAAATGCAAATAAAAATATGATTATGCTTTTTATGGGCTGTTGTTATGATCCCCCTGTCCTCATGAGGAGGCAGAGCTGCTTGATTAAACAAAAAATATTTAACACATCTTTCTGCTGGACTCCAGCTCTATGATCCACATGGTTTGTGGCTGCAGGTCTCTTCTCCTGTAGTATTTTGTATTCTTCCTCATGCCCACAGCAGCAGAGCTGTATCCATAGTTTTTACCACAAACCAAGTGGCTTGCTTTGATGGGCAAATTCTACTGCTTTAAAAGGCATTTTGCTTCTGAGGCTCTTCCATCAGATTGCTATCACAATCTGATCTCTTCTCACAGAAACAATTAAAAAATCCTTCATAATGGAAAAAAATGGTTCTTGAGACTTTGATTAGTCACAGGGTTTTCTATGATTTCAACCACTTTTAGCACCTTCTCTTTTAAAAGCTAAAAATGCATCTCCCCCTGTGTTTCAGATCTTACTGGAGTGCAGCACTGTTCCAATTTCTTTGATCCAATTTCACAGTTACCTTCCTCTTACAGAGTTGAAAGAAAATTGTTAAGTGTCTCAAGTGTGTCAAAACCAGCTATTACTGTCCGACCATATTCCTTTTTGCTGTACTCGGTCCATTCCTGTTTAAACCTTCCTGTACACCTAGCAAATTTCAACTCTGATGCATATTTTACATCCTCCGCTCTCCCACTAAGGATACCTTCTATTTTCTTTTTATGCCTTGCACCACATGGAATTCAGCGATCACATGAGACTTTTGAAAGACTGCATGTGCGCATTTGTGTTGGGTTTTTTTTAATTATATATCCTGTTCCAAGTTGGCTATGCAAAATAACAACACAACCTTCACAACCCTCTACAGGTGTTTTGTCTCAAAAACTCAGCTTTTAAAGGAGCTGTCCCTAACACTGCACCTTGCTGGTGAGAGCATGATGACCTGGCACAATTAAGTTTTTCTCTTCAGTATTTTAGAGCTCTCGCGTTGCTACCAAGAAAGGCTGTGGAGGAAGGATTGACTCTATAAGATATATACCATAACATTGACAGGACTGATTTATAATGAAAAAGATTATATTGATGAGGAAAGCAGTCTCAAGCAACTCAATTGAAACGACACTAACACAGGAATATCAACCCACCATGCAGAAAATGAGAAAGGGGAGAAAAAAGGTGGCACTCCCTTGTATTTTCTGATCTCAATTACCACTCACACTCAAATGTGATTTTCACATGAAGTCATAATTTGAGATCACATTTATGGTGTTGTGCCAGAACCTTTGTGCTCCTGCCCTCACTGGGATAAAAGAGCTGGAAGCCTGACAGCAAGCAAGCTGCTGAAGTTTCACCTGGCAGTCACTACGGAACCCAAGGGGCCAAGTTGCCCAAATCGCTCTCAATTTGAGAAAGGCTGTTAGGTCTTTGAAACCAGTTATACAAAAGTGGCACGAGCATACTTCAAAGACACTAGTGCGGTATATTCATGAAGTTTCAGCAGAAAGCACAACCAAGAAGGAATGTCAGGACAGGCAGGAGCCAGGAAGGCAGCCTTTGATGGGGCTATGAGAGCAGAGACCAGGGGAAACCAAAGTACAGCCAAAATAAGAAGATTCTTAAGGAGCCAAACTTTTCCTGGAGCAACTAAAGAAAAAAGATGCCAAAGACTACCCTGAGGGAGAAACAAGCCCCTGATTAGACATACGGATGACTATTGTAAATAAAATGTAGGAGAGTGGAGAGTCTACTTTTTGACCTAAAAAGAGGAGCTCAAAAAGGCTTCAAAGAACAGGACAAAAATGAAGTTTTCATTTAAGCTAATTCTTAAGATAGCGCTATATAATCCTGAGAACAGAAGATCCATGCCTGTTTTTCCACAGGAAAAAAAACTCCAGAATCAAAATAATTCTAAAGCAACTTCAAATTTACAGCTCACATAGAATACAATATTCCAGTACCAGGGAAGTCTGTGCAAAACCTGTGCAAGTCAAAGAGCTGGCTTCTGTCAAGCCCATGCTCTCAAAAACAAAGGTTCCCGCCTACCTATCAACACTGATTCCAAAATATAAAAATAAGGCCTGTGCTTTTTTAAGGGGATGCATCTAATCCAACCTCATTTAAAAAGGCATCTGGGTCCTCCATTTCATTGAGTTCTCTGTTCAACTCTCATATTTTTGAGGCTACAACGGAACATTATAGCTTAAAACACGTTACATCTCTTCCACAATTTTAAACAGAGATTTTAGAATAAATGTTGCCTAGTGTCCACCAACACATATGAAGAGGAAGGAAATAATTAATAGTGAAGAGTCTTAGTAACTGAAGTGCATCAAAACAAACCCAACAATGCTGCAAACTTCTACATGATAACAAACTTCTTTGCTATCCAGATGACATAGGTGCAGTTCATCTAACCAAATTCTCTTGTACCCATAAATATATTTCAGCGTTACATATTTCCTATATATTTTCTAATGGACGGAGCATAATTTTCTTTGATCAGTAACAAGGGCTGGTCTCAACTATGATGCATTCACACTTGAGGTGAAAGTTTCATAACAATGCTTAGGAAGCTCGGTTTGTGCGTTTGCAAAAATATCCCAGCCAGAATCATCTATGTTGCTGAGGAATGCGAATGTCTCAGGATGCTCCAGAACACCACTCTGTTGATAACCTTGCCCTATAGCTCTTTTTTTATTATTAGACTGTCAAACTTGCCCATTGAAACAAAATATTTTTGTTCAACAGTAGATTTCCTTTACAGCATATACAGTCTTTCTGAGAAAGCACACAGCTACCAAATTATGCCTTTAAACTGTTCTTTTAATTCTTCACAGCATCTATTCGTCAGAGAAAATAATTTTAAGTTTGTATTTTGTAACTACTGCGCTGGCTATGACACCATCATTCCCTGACAGTATTTCAATAACAGGCTTTGCTGAGAGGGGCTTATGGGAACTGTTCCTCCAAATTTTTTCCTTTTTAAAGTAGCTATTCTCAAAACAATTCTCCTCTTAGCTACAGACTTAAATCTTTGCACTGTCCAGAACAGTTACAGATATGAAGGAAAAAGCGCAATTTTAAAGTAATTTTCTCTTGGAATGCATCGCAAATGCAATGCCACGGCATCATGCTGAGCATGGTCACAACTGAGAAGCCACCGCTGCTATCTTCGGGGGTTTTTTAATTCAACTTCCACAGCACCTGCAACAGAGCTACGCAGGCTACACGCCGGAGAAAACCTGCATAGGTACCTGTTCTTAATTTCACAGGAGTAAGGACCACATATGTTAGTAAAACTTAACACAGACAACTCTTTTTAAACACGAGCTCTTGCTGCTTATATAGCCTGGCACGCATCATTCCTTCCAGTAAGATGCTATCAACAACAAAGCAGATAGTGTTGTATGAACCATAAAGCTTAATGGACCATAAAACTAAATACATCATAGCCTCACAGGAGGGAGCTATCATTATTATTACTGTGCAAGTTCATGCTCTTCAAAAAGATGATTCTAAAGCAGACTGGATTTTTTATTACTTTTTAACACTGAAAACAATTTTTACTTTTATTTTTCCCCCTCACAAAAACATTTCATGTCAACATGTTTTGGTTTGAACACCGCAAAATGAAGTATTTTTTGTGTGCATTTTTACTCCCATATTTCCCTGCTTTTACTGCTTATTATATTGCAGTTTTTCTCACTGAACCGTATACAGAAAGAGCTTTCCAAATCAGGAAAGAGGAAGTCTGGGGGATTTTTTAGCTTTTGATTTTTGCACTCAGTTGGGTTGAAAAAACGCAAGGATTTTTATTTCATTCAAACATTTTGCACCAATTTCTGCTTTAACAATAATTACAGTAAAAATGCAAACAGATGAGAAATCAATTTATCATTTTAATAAAATGTTTTACTTGAAATGGAAAACGCAATTCTCAACAAATTCAACATTTGGAATTAATATGGCGTTTGTATGAATTTAGAAAAAATTCAAAATAAATGTCAGTTCTTGTACTGACATCAAGGTCTGACTAATAAAAAACAAACCAATTAACCACAATGGCTGAAGTCTGTTACTTTTAAGTTCTTTTCTTGATCATTAGTGTTTGCAAATGCTCGGAATAAGAGCTGCTGGATGCCATGTGCCATTACAGAACTGGAGCTGGGGAAAACCACTGACTTGTCAGTTGTGTTCTCCTGGTCTAAGCAAAACAGATTTAAAGAGATATTATTCCCTTTCAGGGGATCATTTGAATAGCATTAATTTTCTTTACGAACTATACTTCCTTTTTTTACAATTATGCACCAGTCCACAGTTAAAAGCATGTGAGTGTTTCATTACAGGAAATCCTGAAGAGGAAAAACTATAGATTTGTCTGCAAATTTCAATTACTTAAGGAGAGAAACAATGAGGAAGGTCAAAATCTCTCTCGGTCAGTATTGACAAAGTCTGAGAAGCAGAATTGCACTGTTATAATTTTACAATTTATATAGATTTTAGAGAGAGGCTGAAAGGAAAAGCTTAGTATTTCAGGCAGGAGAAAAATTATAAAATGAACAATAAATACTTATGAAACAATCTGGCTTAGCCCGATGTAATGGAACAGGAAATAAGATTAAGACTATGTTAAACACACGGAATGTCGGTACTTCACTCTGGAAGACGCTGGCTTCCAACACACCACAGAAGTCATCAGCCTTGACCGACGCTAACAAAGCACTGACTTCGCTAACCGTTCACTATAGCGTGATTGCGCATTGAAAAGTGCTACAGGAAACAAGAGACTGATGTTAATGCACTGGTGCTGCTGGCAAGGAGATCAGGAGCAGTAATATTGTCCATTCGGTCAACTATTTTACAACATTCTAGGAATTCTTTTATTCCTCTGACTGTTAGCTTTGCTGCAAGTTTTCATCAGAGCTTTCCAGAATGTCAAGTGATACAGAGTTACTGTACAGCAAGAACGACACTTAAAATTTAGTGATATTTAACTGTGGCTTTTAGCAGTGTTGCAAGCCATTAAACGTGTTGTGTTACTATTAAAAAAAGAAAAAGAGGGCCCAATTCCGAGTTCAGATGTTCTAATTCTGTAAGGGTGTAATTCCTTTTTCATTAACTGAGTCAGTCTCAATCTACACTATCATCAGTAAGACAAAGTTCTGCTCTTCTAAAGGTCAGTGACACCTGATTTAAAAAAAAAAAAAATCAAGTTTGACAGCAGTCTCCAAATATATTCCACTTTCCTCCCATAATAATGAAAAAGACACTATTCAATGTACGGAAAACTAAAGCATCTGTGTATCTTCAATAAAATAACTCCAGAAAGTCACAGATACTGGTAAGCCAAGACTTCTTTTTTCCAAAGCAAATGATCTAAATTAAATTTTCCCAAACGAAAGGAGCAATTCTAATGAAGACATTTGCAACTGAGGTACCTAATAAACGCCCTTATATAATGATATTTTCTAGAAGAACAGAAGAAAGCACCCCCTAAGCAGTTTTATCTACTCATTCCTAGGTCAATCATTCAGAATCCTGGCTTTCCTCAACTACTACTTATCTACTCCAGATAATGTACATGGACTCAAATGAAAATCATCTTAATTTGGAAAGTCTCCATGGAAGAAGCAGCATCTGTTCCTCGTGTTTGGGGCTGAAGTATATACTTACATAAACGGTCATGCAATACACTCATGAAACTCATGAGTGATTTTTTGTTGTTGTTAAGAATTCAGTGTTGAACTAAATGGATTCCAAATAATGGTAAAACTGTTAGCATCACTTGGAAAAGAATTAGGCCAATGACAAATGTTTTTGACAGTTCCATTCCCATTACGCAAGTCCAAGTCATATTTTGCTTAATTCAGAACAGATGATTCACTGATCACTTCTTTCTTCAGGTTTCAGATAGCGTCTCTCTGACATACCATCATCGACAATGAAAAATACACACCAAAAAATAAAATCATTTGGTATTTTACCATACGCCTTTGAAGATCAGCATCCTGTTCTCTGGTAATGCACAGATACACAGAGAGAATAGTCATTCCTTTAGGAGACCTACCATCTGGGTTCACACCAAAATGCAACCCATTAGCACACGGCTGTGCAAGACGAACAGTTAATATCATAGGCAAAAATTTTATCTTCACTATTGACTTCTGGCATACCTCTGTATGCAACACTGGGACACGTTCTCTTTTCTACATGCTTACAACCCATTTCTACCATCTGACAAGGTCTTTTTTTATGTATTGGCCTATTATAAAACAAACTTATCTTGAAGGAAAACATGACCCCACCAAAGTCAACAACAAAAGTCACTGGGCCATTGTTGAAAATCTCATTCATTTCCCAGAGCATAGTCTCTGGTTTGGTCTTTCTTACAGCTTTCTCCTCTCCACATGGACATCTCCTCTGTTCATACTTACAGCAGAGCAGATATCCTGTCCTTGAACTGCAGGCTATTCTCTTCCTACTGTTATTTATGCAAAATGTCGTAATACCTGCCTTCTGCTAAAGGAAAAACTCAAAACCCCAAAAATCTCACAACACAGTTCTGGAATTTAAAAATACCGATCAGTATTTTTTCATTGCTAGCTGTTACATCTACTTATTTACTGGCACCACTGACATTTTGCCTCTGACTGAATTTGATGCATTACAGTGACTTCTGCAACCCTCAGCGTCTTTACCAGTGAAACCCCTCAACTGACTTCGTTTTGGAGTCAACCCTGTAGTACCAACTCAGAAGCAAAACAGAGCAAGTCTTGGAAACCATACACAAACTCGGTGTAAGATGGGCTGGGTTTGAAGACAGTACTACTTCCGTGTCACTACAGTGGGACTGAGATACCTCATTTT
>WAAD01004353.1:0-13082 GCA_013389945.1 Fregata magnificens
GCCCCACATCAGCACCATTCTTTACCGGTTAGGAAGTACTCACTGTAGATATTATTTTATACAGGTATAGTCTATTTGATTCTAACTAATCCTTTGAAAATTCTGAGCTGTGAAAGTTAGGCAGATATACTTCTCATAGACCATTAAAAGAAAGCCTAAGGAGGTTAGTCTTAACACAGTAACTATTTTCTCCTATGGAAACTGGGGAATAGCTGAACAACAGACTATTATACAACAGCCTAACGCTAGCAAGGTTCACAATGAAAATGAAAATATTATTATTTCTTGTATGCTTCTAGAATGTCTTCATTTGTCAAACTGACCACAAAAGTCAATAAATCAGAAAAGCTAGTAGAATCCCTGTACATATAAACTAAAATCTGTAGCTCCTTTGACCCCAGGCACTTTGCGTTACCAGAATTCCTGACGATATATACAGGGTGTGACAGCATCAGTGAGCTTTGTAGCTTCCCTACGGACACTGGCATAGCAATGTGTAGCATGAAGACATTATTCAGCACCTGTGAGAAGAATTATTAGCTCAAAGGAAAGACTAGAAAAAATGAGATCAAAATGCACTTAAACAGGATTAGGTAAGGGAGACAACCCAGGGCACTTTGCAATCATAGGCTGGTAACCTTCATTAATCACAAGGGCAGAAATGCACAGCAGAACATTAATTGTTCATGAAACCAAAACTTGGCCAAATGTTAAATAATATATAACTATAGCACACTCAACACCAAACGAGCACAAGATGCATATGATTCTATAGGCTATTTGTGAGAAGATAAAAGAAAATGGTGTCCCACTGGACACCTCTGAAAATTAACAAGACTGTTGAGTATTCCCATAGCTGAGAGGTTTTGTTGTTGTGGTTTTTTTTTTTTTTTTTTTATAAGATGGATTGTAAGTGCGCTCAAGCAAAATGCACAGTCATTTTTATACTCTGCAGATTTAAATCCATTGGTGTGAGATGTAAGGAGATAAAACAGATTGTAGCCATGAACCTCCAATCAAAATGGGACAATGTATTTGAGCACTTGTGCATTTCCACAGCGTTATAAATCTCCACAGTATTTCACTGCAGGTCTTTGCTGTTGTTTTCTCTCTTGTATTTCTGTGTGATTCATTATAAAACCAATAAACTATCCAAACAAACCAAAAAATATGAAAGTAATTTTCCTTAGTCTGTGTTGTTTTACAGCAGCTTACAACTACCATTATTTTTTTACCCATTTTGTCCTTTTCCCTTCAATAACCATGCCCACTCCCCTTTTCTAGTGGTACTTTCAATTAAACTGAAATCAGCTGGGCTGCTTGTTCTTCTGGTTGCTTCCTTATTTACACATCACCATTGATAACACTTCTAAAACAACTCTGGAAGCAGAGTTTTTTCAGTTTGTAAATACCTTATGTTAACGTAGTCTTTGTGAACGATGCTTTGAGGTTGCTGAAGGACTTTAGGTGTAGAAACAAGAGATAAAATACAAGCAACAATAATACAGCTCCCCCCTCTACTCCCCATCTTGCCAGTATACCTCACACCTGACCTAAGACGTTGATTTTCTATGGTACATTGAACACTTCACTAGCAAAGGCCAGCAAGGGCACCAAGTGTTACATGGAAAGCAGTCCACAGAAAAATTGACTGATACTCCAAAACCTCATTTCACTTAAACCACTCAGTAACAATCAACTGATAACAACCTTTAGTCATTGCTGTTCTTGTCCCAGAGTTGAATAAGCAGCTGCTTCAAATTGGACACTAAATCCACTTTCTAGTCAACAGATCAATTTAAGGTCCTCTACTGAAAGTGTACAGGATTAAAACACACCACACATAGTCAGCATTTGCTACAGGATATTCAAAATAATAACTCTAGAGAATACTTCTTTACGAGATGAAACTTTAAAAACACAATAACAAAATATCACTATTTATATACCGTAAAAAGTAAACAGATAGTTATAACTCATTCATTAGTTGCTACCTGGTATGCCAAGTATAAGAATACTATGTGAGAAGGGATCAATTTTTGCCCCAAACATAGAAAATTTCACAGCAAGAGCTAAAAAGTCTTACCAGAAAGGAGCAGCAGTGTTGAAACCAGCTTTGTAACAATCCTTAGAGAACTACAGTTGCTTTTCTCTGCCAAATTTAAAGGCACAGCCCACACAGAGGCATGCTGGGTAAATTGTATCAGTTCCGTTAATGATTCCAATTATATCAAGGATGGATCCTATAGTGAGGAATTTCACTTTCAGACAGCTTTTTAAAGCAAGCATTCATTTCTTGGGACTAGGGATTTAAACAAATTGCTTTAGTATTGGGAACTTTAAAAATTCTGTTCCTATCCCAAGAGTGAATCTACAAATTACCTACTACTAAAACTCCAGACTTGCCTCTGGCTACCTCCTGATGGATGTAAATTTATTACCAGACCTAGTAAATTACAGCCTCTTCCAGTATCTGTAAACAAGATCTCTCTTAGTGGCCTAATTGCTCAATAAGGAGTGGAGGAAAAGGATTAAAGCTCCTCCTCTGTGCTAGCCAGATGTAGATTGCAAAGCATCCTGCAGCTCTGTACAGAATATGCCTCTGTACAGAATACAAAGGGAGTGAGGTAAAATGCAGTGGGACAGCTGCAGAGCACATGGACTTTGAAGTCAGGGGCCAGAATGATTGTAGGCACCTGTGAAGATAATAGGAATATTACAGACAGGTGAAGGGACATTGTACCAAAACCTGCAAAAACGTAAGACTTAATATTCAAGGACAAAAAAAACCAAACCAAAAGTGTCATTTAAATGTCCTAGAATATTCAAAACATCTGGATGTAGCTAGCAGATATGGCACAAGACCCAGGGGAAATCCACGCATTTCTGAGATGAGAGTTGGAGGCCAAACAACTCCCTCTAGGGCTCATAAAACACCACTGGAAATCTATATTTAGGCAACTGAATCTCATATAAGGAGCCTTGGAGAGACAATGTGGCTCTCCATGTAGAGACATGAGGTTTGGTCTTGTCTGAAAGTTACGTTTTGATCCGAAGGCAGCTCTTTATTGGACTATACATTGGCCACAGGCATCTGGTCTAGGAAGTCAAAGACAGCAGCAGCATCCCTTGTTTGCTACTGGCAGCAGAAGTAGCACTGCCTTTGTTTTCCATGCGCACATGTACACATTTTACATGTACTGGTGACCTTTTTTTTCCCCTGTCATTGGCCAGAGAGTCAAATCTAAAGAGAGAATGTTTGAAAGTTGGAACTGGATCATTGAATTAGAGTGGACAAGGAGGAATTGAGGAGTAAAAGTGACCTTCTTACTGACAATCCAAGAAATTGTGATATTTACTCAGCTCAGCAGAGCAAATGATAGCAAAAAGGGGGCCAGATCCTCCACCAGAGCATAGCAGCATCACTCCACTGACTTCAATATACTTTAACATAATAGTCATGTAGCTGGACTCTAATGGATTGCAGCCACATTACACCACTAAGGATCTTTACCTGGAGAGAAAGAATAAAACACTGACCAATTTAACAGTCGTAGTTTCATTTTATCCTGATTTCGCTCCAGCGTAAATGTCTTCAAACATACAAAACTGCAGCCAACCAGTACAGTATAGTTTGCAACACAGTATTAATAGACTTATACAATCTATCAGACATTAAGACAGGTGTGTTATACTGATAAATACGTTGACCAAAATTAAAGTGACACCAGTAGTACATGTGAAAGAACAAGAGCTGCGTGCTGGTTTGGAAAAATACCTGGAAAGGCAGAGGGAAATCACTGTGCAAGAGAGGTGACACAAGGCCAGCTGTCTCTGGGTAATACCCCACTAGACAATGACAGACTAAGGAGGTACTTTGAGGCGTAAACCAGACCCCCTTCCTCTCCCCAGCCACAATACCTGGCAAACAGGAGTTACAAGCACAACTGATTTTTCTGTTTTGCTTTGATGTATGGCACTTTCCCCCAAAACAGGGTCCAGTCAAATTGATACCTCATTTTGTGTATGAGGGTGCATGGAGGAATCATTGTGGTCCTTATGAAACATTCCATTAACCCTAATATGAAATATTTTGCAGTGATTTAAGGCTTTGTTTAGACCTTGAGTTGTGTCAATTTCTCAACAAAAACACCAACCAAAAATCCCAAAATACTCTTTTAAAACATTTCAGCTTTTCCATATGCTAATCAGTTTCTGGCCTAAACTGTTCTCTGAATTCAACCTGAAACTGGTAGGAGTTTCATCTCCTCAATATTCAACTGTCTGTGATTTTACTATTCATCAAGAAAAACAATCACTTGGATTTTGTTAACAAGAAACCTAAAGGAGAAGAATGACACAGCAGTCACAGGAATTGCATGTTGTGGGACTGAAAAGAAAGAGAGATTTATAAAAAAATTGTTAACAAATGACACACGCTAGTCCCCCTGGCATCAAGAAATAAGAAGGGGGAGACAAAAGCCATGTACAAATTACATACAAGGTAGCCATCATTTGAGATTATAGCAAGAAAAATAGTTCACACTAAATAATAGAAGGACTTACTAGGAAAATTAAAAGGTACATAACACAAAGTATGGATTGGAGATAATAGCATCACTCTGAGAATTACATTCATTTAATTTGCATGAAATCCTGAAACATCGCAGCCTGGCCTCACTGGGATAGATTTTTATACTGATGGTCAGCAGATACTTATATTGCCAAGGGTACAGCTGTAAAAAAAGGAATTAGTTGTAATTCATGTTTCCTTTTCATTCTGGGAAACATAACCCGTAGGTTAATAACTTGAATTTTACCTGTGTAGACTTTGAGTTTTCCCGTTCTGCTTCAGTAGATAGTGCCAATGATAGCAGAAGCTCATTTCTAGAAGTCAAGTACTTCGTGTAAGCACCTAAATATTTAGAGGTATTTGGAGCTTGTGAAACGCCGAGGATGTTCAGTGTGCAGGTGGAAAGGCTGCAAGGACATCTTATTCCACAGTATTTTGTCATACCAGAATGCTGCAGAAGCAGCAGCAAAGCAGTGTGGGGATGGACGCACATTGTTTTGCTGAAGATTTGGGCTGTTCTTCATTCAGTGAAACTCCCCAAACTCCTGGGCTTTAACACTGTGTCCTTGGCCCAAATTTCCCTTCCCACTGTTAGAACACCTCATTTGTTTGTGTTATGTGTCCTCAGATGGCCGACTCTTGCAGGTAAACACACGACTGGCACAGTCCCTGCTGGAGGAAGCTGCCCGTGTCGTGTAGCCAAGCCGCGGGGCTGGGGGCCACAGGGATAGGCCGCTATGCAGCATGACCGCAGCACCAGGAGAGTTTCCCCGTGACTTGTGGCTATGGCAGGTGAAAGGGCAGGTTTAATTCATTCCTTCCCCACCAGATCAGGAGGGACACTGCCGGCTCTGCTGGTGGTGACGGGGAGGGGAGTCCTGCGCGCCGCCTCAGGCCTGCGCTGTGCCAGGGAACTCTCTGGGGAGAAGGGGCCAGGACGAGACATCCTCCAGGTGCAACGGCACTTCTCTGGCTTCAGGACCCCCGGGGCACCTCACACTTTCCTGACATTATGGGGGCACAGGTCACCATGTCATCCTGGTGGAGCCCGTGAGCCCCTGAGAGCCTTCCGAAAGAGAGAGAGCGGCTGCCAGCAGGGCCCAGCGGAGGTGCTGGGGCAGCGGGAGCCGCCTGTGGCTGCAGGCAGTGCCCTTCCCGCCTCTGGGGTACAGCTCAGGGGGGCAAAGTCTGTCCTTCAAATGCAGAGTCTGCCCCAGCCCGAGGAAAGCGCCGAGAGGCACTGACTGAACTCCACGTCACCGGTGGGGTAGAGGGGTGCTTTGCAATTTGTTTTGAGTATCTCACAGAGCCTGTATCACCTGCCAGGGCTGTTTCACCTCCTGAGAAGTCATCTTGCCGCTTTTTTTTGCGCTGTTATACAACATCACCTGAGGGCCTGGAAGTCTTTCCTGAGGTGGTTATGCCTGACGAGGGCAGCCGAGCCAGGCTGGGGCCTGCCTTGGAGCAGCAGGGGGGCGCCTGATAACTGAGCGGGGTCGCGCCAGTTCTCATTTACCACATCTCTGCCTAGCAGTGCAGCCACGATTTATGCAGAAGCAATAGGAACAGAAGCACTCCTCTGACCATGCCTTATGTGCTCCAATGTCCACAACCTTGCTGCAACAGTGGGCAGAGGAGGGAGGGGTGACAGCGCAGCGCAGAGCAGGGACACTTTGGTGAGGTGAAGGAAGGGTCGTGGTGACGTCCTCACCAACCTGACACTGCTGGGAGCGGCTGATGCTCCAGCTCCAACCTCCAATTAGCGCTTCCCTGGCCCAGATGGCGTGGGGGAGAGCAGATGCTCTGTGATTCCTTGTGCTCCCGGAGAGGGTCATCTCTTCTACTTGCTTCTGGGTCTGGAGAGAAAAGGTGACCCCATCTGGGGCCTGTTTTACTGCTGGCAGCGGACCAGCGACTGCTCTCTGGATCTGCTCTGCTGACTTGAGTTTCAAGCAAAGCAGTACTAATTTGCTTTGTCTCCTGATGATCAGTCTCATTACACATGCTGCTCTCCTCTTAACTTCCTTGAGCCATGTTTTACAACACGAGGGCCCAAATCCCTTTCTGCCCCTTTTGTGTATGCGTACATACACATCTGTCCTACTAGACAGATGCTGATTTAGCAGAGCTGGGAGTGAAGAAGAGGAAAGGGAGAGGAGATGGGCCCTCAACGCAAGCTGGTGTACCTGTCTTTCTTGGGCCAGAACTCACAGAACAGAAACTACAAAAGACTCTGAGAGTGATCTAATCCTGTCCCTAGGCCAAATCACAGGATCACCTCTTCTTCTGCTGTGCCTGAGAGTCATTTGTCCAACATGATCTTAAAAGCTTCTGATGTTCCATTCCCTGCAACATCCCCAGGTAACCAGTTTTCGTGCTTACTTATCTTTATTGTTGGAAGATGTTTCCCTATGTCTAAATTCACTTGCAAGAATGACACATTAGTCCTTTTGCCATTCACAGGAGTTGTGGAGAAGAGTTTAATTCCTTTGCTTTTACAGCTTACAGTAAAATGCTGGTCGTGTCTGTGTGATCAGCCATCAGAGTGCCTTGGGTACCCAGACCCAGGGCTGCATGTACAGGCTGGCTGTGTCCTGGCTGGGTGGCATCTATCCCTCCCGTGCCCCTGGTTTCTCCAGAATGGACAGACATACTCAAACCTCTCTCAGTGGCAGTTCCTGCTGCTGCCACAACACAACAGGAACAAATACAGAGCAAGTGTTATCTGGGACCCCAAGGATGTGTATGTCTTGCTCTATATGTGTCATGCAAAATGGCAGAATTTGCTTCCACGGAAGACAGTCTGCGCTATGTATTATCCAAAAGCCTATGGATTAATCTCATCCTCTCGGTCTATGTGCAAAGGTGCATCTGTAAATATTGCTCAAGACAGCACTCTCTGTCTTCATAGTGGTAGACCTGCTGTGATTTAATAAGGTTTTCTTTAATTTTTTTGATATTCAATATAACCCCTTTACAAATCTTGTGTATGCGCAGTGTGATACTGCAAACTCCAGTGATTTATGCACCCTCGTTGTACAATCATTTTTTTAAATAGTTTTTAAATTGAATACAAGCACTTTATCCATATGATGGAGGTGCATACATTACGGCTATAGTCCTTTTTGCTGAAAGCTTATGGCTGAGAAGAGTCACAGAAAGGTTTGGTAACTGGAAACATATTTAATAAACGTAACGTATTGCTATTAAAGAAAATAGTTATCTATGCTAAATTTTAATTTAAGCACTTTTTATAGAAGCAGGCTGTAGTAATTTATATAGATATAACTTTCAAATGTCTGGTTTTGTTATTAAATAATAACAAAAAATCCTCTTACATAAAAAGTCAGTTACCTGCAGGAAGAGGTTTCTATTAACTTACATAGAAAGCAGAAGGTCTGAGGCCATACTCCTGTGAAAGATCATCAGCTTCAGTACAGTGCTCCTTGTCTGCTCTCATGTCATCATGTAGTGGGAGAAGAAAGGCAGTGATATTTTCCTGACTCACTCAAAGGGTGTGTAGACCTGATACGTATTGGTGAACAGGACTTTAGAGGACTGTATGAAAGTGTTTCAATAAAAGTACATTGTTTAAATGAAAGTTACTCTAAGAACACACATGAGAACCTTCAGATCCCATATGCCAAGGAATAATCTGCTCTCAATTTAAAAAAAAAAAAGGTGTGTTTATTGCCTGGAAATTTATGAACCATTAAAAATTAAAGTTTACCAGCCACTTTAATTTTCTTCCTTAATGTGGCTACGTCTAAGCTCAAGAACCCCTAACCTTTCCTTAAATACTGCAACTCATCAGCCTGTGAAATAATTAGGCTGAATTTTCTGTGAATGTCAGTAGCACATTTTTTCTTGAACCACGAGTAGTGAATAAGTACACATAAACATTTCTGTGCTGTGGCTTGTTTTAGCAGTTAGAAGTGTGGTTTGAGAAAAACTCTTAAAATACTCACTTAAATACAGTGCTGAAATAGCTTCTAGAGATTTTTTTGAAATTACTTTTCATTTGTGTTTTGATGAAGCTCAGCTAAAAGTTAGAACTCATGCACAGCCCAATGCTTTTGCTCTGTGTAGGTGAAAGCAGAACAACATGCAAAGGCTGTTCCCAGGGGCTGAACTCCCCAGCAGTCCTAGTGGCCTATGTCAGCTCTCTAAAAATGGCTTGAAATGGGTTTGAATAGCACATATGTCTCTTTCTGGCTGTTGGTGAAGCAGTACCTTTCACTGAAAATCAAATTCAACCATGCAATTTTGAATAATTGTAAATACTACCAGCAGAAAGCCCATTCTAAGCCCACAGATCTCATTTGCCTGTTTAAGGTTCCACTTGCCCATTTGCCCATGGGTGCATTTCACTCAGACAAGGAACTGCGAGTAACTACTAATATTGGCTTCAGAAGCCCAGATTTAAGACCTGAACCCATCCAAACAAAGTGTAACACTATAATTTGACAGATAGTGTTACAGACTAAATTTTGTGAATACTCACAATGCCAAGAATGCTTGGTAGAAATGGCATGTGTGTGAGTAACACTGAATGCGACATCTGGGGAACTTGTATATAATTTGCAGTGAAGCAAGGTCATATTAGTCAGTTAATCACTGTCCTCTGATCACTATTGTCACGGTTTGTACCATTTCTGATAATCTTTCAGAATTGTAACAGTTCCAAGTGCTGAACTGGAGCATGACTATTCAGTGCACAGGAAACTGGTGCACAGAAAAAGACAGATGTGCACACAGATACGCAAACAATTTCCCATTAAAATCAATATTAGATCCCCTGTTATTAAATCTGAGTATGAAAATACACTCAAGGCACGTTTCTGTAATTCCAAGAAGCAAAATTGTTCACAGGGTGCAATGAAACCGCTAGGAACATCACTAGTATTGATTAATGCAATATGACTGAGGGCAGAAATTAAGCTGGGGATAGGGGTCTCCATTAAAAATGTTTATTGCTAAGTGCTCATGTATCACTTCAGTTCCTCTGCAGATCTGCAAAAAAAAATGTTATAACCTTCTTCAGGGAAAAAGACAGACGTTTAGCTGATGCATTTTTCAGAGAAATTTTGCCTCCTTTCTTTACTCCGATCTTATTTAGGGTGCTAAGAGTACCAATAAAACCTGAGAGAAGTGCCAGTTTGGGAAAATAGTTAACTACATGCTTAACACAAAGCAACACTTTAAGCAAAATATATGCTTTTCCAGTCAGCTCTATTCTGGATTCAGTGGCCTGAATCTCAGTCTGGGAAAATCAGATCTGTTATGATATTTCAAGTTGGATACATAAAAACTGTGCTGCTCTCCCACCGGTATTCTCCCTACCCCACTAAATTCATTAACTTACCCAACAGTTCCACCAGGTTGGAATCAATTCAGGAAAACATCTTGTAATGAAGAACAGAGAACGTATTGATACCATCCACTCATCCTGCCACTCTCCAAGCTTGACAGCAACTTCAGAGCCTGATTGTCCGGCAAAGAGTTTTCAGAATGACCCACTTTGTTCTGCATTACTCTGTGGGTATCTACAGCTGCTCCAGGGTTCCTTGTTTTTACATCCATCTCTTTCACTTGCTGTTCCAGGCTCATCCAAATGAAAAACTCAGATCTGAGCCTAAAATTTTGCAACATTTAAACATTAGTAGAACTAAGATGGGACTCCACTCTAGAAAAATCAAAATACAGTTCCTGGGGTTTTTTTGTTTGTTTTTATGAGACCCATTGAGTTGTATCAGCTTTGAAATAAAACCTGCTATGTTTCCCTTTGCTGCTAACCAGAGCCAGAGGGAGGGACAAGAATTGGGAAGAATTCTGGTCAATCTTTCTCTGAACCCCAGTGAGATCTGGATTTGGTTCTTACTTGTTCCTTACTCCTATGGAGTCCTTTGACTCTAAACACAGGGATTAGCTTCTCTTTAGTAATTTCTACCCTCTTTTCGTGTTAAGTTTTGTCTAAGGATTGTTCTAAATTGCATGGAATGGAGTGATGGGCCTGGGAAGAAGAGAATGGCATGTAGCTAAATCTATGGAGGAATAACTTCTGGCATTGAAGAGAAACTTCTGGATAATTATCAGATAATAGAGACAGTAGGATGCTATTGGCACAATACATATGAAAAGGACTTAAGACAGAGTATCCAGGAAAAGCTCCCTATGCCCTTGCACTGATAAGTAATTATTGATGCAGTGGTGCAGTCCCTGCTCACGTCTCAGATTAAAAACTTCCATTGCACTGCCTCCAAGGGAAAACTGTACAAAATTCTGTGTGGATTCCTGTCTCCATCTCTGGTAAGGCATACCAAAATCTGCACCACTATAACCCATACTCCTACATATCCCAAGAAAACAAGAGATCAGTTAAACCAAGACAGGAAAGCTCAGAAACTTGCCAGTGCAATAGTTAGTCTGCACACTGCTGCTTACCTATCCTAATCCATCTCAGCTGAAAGGTTTGCTATCTGGTAAGGGTCTTGGCTCACATACAGCAAGTGTATTTCTTCAGTCCAAAGCCAGTAACATTAACCACAGTTCCAGTCTTCCTCTCACAGTTCTAACACACATGTGTGTGCACACACACACACGGAAACAGGGGGATTTTTTTTTAAATTTATTTTTCACATCCCTGAAAACAAGATAATCTCTTAACATGCCTTTATTTGTTAATGTGTTAGCAGAGTCAGTAAATAGGTACCAGGACACAGTCCATGGATACTGCCTGATGCTAATGCACGAGCCCCCAGTGCTTGTAGCAAGTATAGCAGAAGGAGGAACAGCTAAAAAGATGGAAAAATAGCAAAGGAAGCAAAGTGTGTGTGTGTGAGTGAGAGCAAGAGAAAAATCCACAGTCAGGCCAGAATTCTGCTTGCCAAAAACAAGCTAAGAGATCTATTTCCAAAAGAAATGAGTCAAACCAGGGAAACAAAAATAATAATGCTGTGTGCAACTTAAAGCAGCAGCTGCTATCTGAGAGAAAACATGAGATGAGTTAGAAGACACAAAAGATTAGTCTTTTTTTGGTTTTCAAATTATTACATTTGTGAAGCTTTTGGCTCAAAAATGTTTGACCTAATCACATCTGTTTTAACAACTTAATGAGAGGCCCAGCAGCTGTAGCTGGCAAAAGAATCTCCAAATCTGCAGACACCATTCCAATATTTGGACTCTTATCTGAATAACCTAGGGATAACATAAACTCTATGCCTTAAAAGTGCCTATGCTGTGCAAGACCACTTACAGAGTGATACTGCAGCCACCCTGCAAACAAGCCTGCTTCTAAATTCAGCTGTTCCTTGGCTTAGCCTCTGGAAATGGAAACCCATTACTCTGATGAATGTAAATTTATTTCATATTCTTGCAAACAATCAACTGAAGGCTCTTTGTCTACACCCAGATACAAAGGCAAACAATGGGTGCTGAAAAGAAGTGAGTGCTGACAAGTTAGAAGACGGCGTAGAAAGTCTCGCAAGTAAGGTGAAGCCAATCTGGCTGAGACTCCAGCGAACAGAGAAAAGATATTTTGCAGAAGGTTAAAATAGCATACAGAAGATTTCTTTTTACTACACAAATATACATGTAACAAGTAAAAAAAGAAAAACACCATTAATATGGTTACACAAAAATGAACTGGCTAGATGATCTAAGCTAATTTTTTTGTGCCCCTGTAACCTACTGTGTTTTATTTAGTGAGAATTTCCCGTCTGTCTAATTTTTATTGGCACATCAATTTTCTTGTAGTGCCTTATTCTTTTTCAACATCTGCTGCTCAGTTTGACAGTATTAATTTTGGATTTTTCCCCAGATCAGATGAGTTGAGGATTGTAGTGAATGCTGGCAAAAGATTTAAGTTTTCTGTCTCTCTTTTCTCCTCTCCTTAATGAAAAAATGTTTTCTTGAGATTCATAATCATTGCTATTACTGTGTCTGATACTGAAAATCATAAAATAGTCAGAGAAGTATTATACATACTAATAGAGACAGGTTTTCTTCTCCCTCCAAATTTCTCTCCACCTGTCCATACACACACTTTATTATTCATGGCTATTGTATCCTTGAGTCATAAGCACAATCCTCTAAGCATACATGATGAAAATGTTCGATTTTTCATGTGTGTAAATGCTGAAGCATTATTCTGTAAAAACTATTGAAGCAGGTGGGGCATAAACCTAACACTTGGCATACCTGTGATGACAGATTGCATATTTTGCATATTCAGAGTCATAGAACACCAAAATAGGGACATATATACCAGTACCTTGTATTCTTTTTGTTATAGTTAGTAGTCACAGGTGGGTGCTCTACTCCATTAACCATGTCTCAAACATAGTCCTTACCCCAAGGAGCACACAATCTGTGTTTAAGGAAAGAGTTGAGGTGCTCTCAGGCAGAGTGAAGGGAGATGCTTAGGAAGTAATATTTGTCAGTATGATCAGCAGTAGCATCATACACTAACAACATGATATTATTTCTGTACAGATGATGGCAATAGTTT
>WAAD01004353.1:22205-43423 GCA_013389945.1 Fregata magnificens
GGGGAAGTAAGTAAAGTAAAAGTAAGTCTTGAATATGCAGCATCCCATGAACATTCCCCAAACATGACTGTCTCACCAGAGGAAGTTCTAATGTGTGTTTAGTTTAGAACAAGAAAAATAACAGATATTGTGGGGAATATCTGCACATACAAATGTCAGCTGTATTTCAAGAAACCTCACATGTCAGAAGACATTGAAAATAGTAGAAAATCTGCTGTACTTTGTAGGAGGGAAGAGGAAATCTGGTAGCAACAGGCCTGAGAATAAAAGAACAGCATCAACAAACGTCAAGCACTCCTTACTCAGCTGACGAAGAACTCCTGACACTATATCAAAACACATGTAGAGCTCGACAAACAAGTGTTGCATAAGTTAAGATAAACTCAGCCATCAGCTTTCCCATGGAAACTGTTTTAAGTGTACTGCCATAGATCTCAGCAAGTGTGGTTAGATGTAAAATAGAGAAAGAGTTCTCCTCTCATTAGCCACATAAAAGATAAACAGGCCTGGGTTTCTCCAGAACGGTCTTATCTTTCAACTAATGATTTCTGAAAGGAAAAAACAAGATTTTTTTTTTTTTTTTTTGGCTGTTGTGGCATCTGGAGATATCAGAGAGCTAGCCGATGCACAGAGGGACTCCAGAGAACATGTTCAGCAAGTTCTTGGGAAACAAGGTCATTTTTCCATGCATGTGCACAAACAATAGATCCAACATACCAAGAAGAACCCTGTTGCATCCAGTGTGTACACGTTATCTGGCCTGAAAATCTCAGAGACAACCATTGGATACCCTGTAAAAAGTCAATTTGTCTGGATGTAATCCACTGAGCTTTCTTGAATATATTTGTTTAATAGGTAGCGTGGTATTTATAGTCACCATGTCTCAGATAATTAGGAAAATTGACATTGCTACTTTCAAACGTGCTTTTAATTTATTCTCAAAACAAGAGAAAATCAGCTAGGAGCCAAAAGAGATGTCTAAATCAACAGCAGGAGGGTGCCTGGCTGAGTTCGGCTGCATCAGTGTATTGTTTTCACAGGAACTAAGATGGGGAATGAAAGAGCACCACAGGACAGAGACACTTTCATTCAAATTCATTCTTAGTGAAATGAAAGTGAAGTGCAATTAAAGCTTGGAGTTTCTCCAAGGAGCTCTAAATAACAACACATCTTCTTCCTTTTATTCAGATGTTTAAATAACTTTCAAAGAAAACTTGATGAACATTTTAAATGTTATTTTTGGGCTTAAAGCCCAAGAGAAATGGCCATACTCCTCTTTAACTTAAATCCTAAAAAACCAAGGAAAATACATACTTCTCATTTAAGCAAGATTTGGTTTATCCTAGATTAAAATGATCTAACTTTAGGCACTAAATGGAGAAGAGTATGTTAAAAAAGTGTTTTCACCTTATTCTTCCCATGTAGTCAATGAATAAGATGCCTTGCAACCAGCCTGAGACCTGCCTACTTTTTGGAAGGGTCTGGCTCCCACCACCAAATACAAAGGGACTACTCCCAACCCACAGTAAAATCTGACATCAGAACTAAGCTAATCTACTTTCACACCTCTCCTGTTCATCTGACTGCTCCAGTACTTGTCTGGCCCCACAGTGGGCTGGTTCAGGTAGCTAAACCTGTAGAAAATGAATCCTGCCCTCCAAAAAATGAACTGCTTCCTGTCATCTTTAGCTCCCTGAACCAGCTTATACCACAGCAAGAATCACAGAATCATAGAATGGTAGGGGTTGGAAGGGACCTCTGGAGATCATCCTGTCCAACCCCCCTGCTTGAGCAGGTACACCTAAAGCAGGCTGCACAGGACTGTGTCCAGGTGGGTTTTGAATATTTCCAGAGAAGGAGACTCCACAACCCCTCTGGGCAGCCCATTCCAATGCTCTGTCACCCTTAAAGTAAAGAAGTTTTTTCTCATATTCAGGTGGAACTTCCTGTGTTCCAATTTGTGCCCATTGCCCCCTGTCCTGTCATCCCTGATCATCTTTGTAGCTCTCTGCTGGACTTGCTCCAGTAGTTCCCTGTCTTTCTTGAACTGGGGAGCCCAGAACTGGATGCAGTACTCCAGGTGTGGCCTCACTAGGGCGCAGTAGAGGGGGAGGATAACCTCCCTCGACCTGCTGGCCACGCTCCTTTTTATGCACCCCACGATACCATTGGCCTTCCTGGCCACAAGGGCACAGTGCTGGCTCGTGGTCAACTTGCTGTCCACTAGCATTCCCAGGTCCTTCTCAGCAGAGCTGCTTACCAGCAGGTGAACCCCCAACCTGTACTGGTACATGATCATGTCAAACTCAGACCAAGGCTAACAGTATGCCTAGGAACACAGTTGGAAGCACAGGAGAGGAAAAAGGGAGTAAACAGCCCCGTTCAGCAACTTAATTATGATATGAAACTGGCACCTCCTTAAGTGGTTTGAATCCAGTCTAAATGATGGACACTACATATGTGTGTGTGTTATCTCCATCTGTGTATGTATGTATATATTTATCTCCTAGGTATCTTTATATGAATATGTTTTTAACCAGGCTTTCCAAATTTATGGTACATATAACAGAAACCCTTTTTTCCCATTCTTACATCCTCCAAGGAGGCAGTGGTTCATCTTTCTCCTTAAAAGGATGCTTGCCAATTCTTCTGCTTGTCAAAGTAAGTGATCACCAGATCTCAACTGAATCTTTAATAATTTCCACGAGACATTCCCTAATAGATACATTGTGGGATCTAGCACACATAATTGGCTGAAATAGCCCTCATGGCATATATATTGTTAACATGAAAGAATTAAAGAGAGTATTAATAATACTTTGCACTTTATCAAGTCCATCCTTCAAGGATCTCAAAGCACTTAGAAAATGTTAAATGATTAAGACTCCTGAGATCATTAAAGATGTAAACAAACATGCTTGTCAGCTAAGACAATGCCTGCTAATTAATTTATTTCTTGTGTTTGGAGACAACTGCTATAACTGATTTATAAACCTCCAAAAATAAAGGTTTGTAATTGAAATACTGACATCTCCTTAATTTCAGTGCAACCAGCAATTAATTTTGTAATTTATTTGCAGAAAAAGTTAAGAAGCAATGATCATTGCCTCTTATGTATTATGCTATAGACAGAAATAGCTGAATTTAAGCAACAACAAAAAGAAATTAATGCCTTGAACACCAATTAATTGTTCCTTAATTAGTTTATAATGAATGAATCTTGCTGCATGCAGCAGATCTAAGTTCAGGTCAAACACCCCTCTGGAATTTACATGTTTGATAATTGTCTGAAAGACAATACATACTGTAAATTTGTTGTTTGTATTTACACATATATTGAACGGTTAAACACCTGATGCAATATTAGTTGCAGTTGGCCTCATTGGTTATAATCTCTTTGGCTCTCTTCATCATTTGAATTACAAGCTCATTTGATTTTTAAAATTTATATAGTATGAATGAAGATATATAAAAGCTTATGCTATGGCATCAGTCCTCAGGTTCATGTAAACTATGATTACTATGGGACAGCATATCATAATTAGGAGGCAGCCATTCTATAATCCTTATACTCCCCTGCTCCCTAAGACTACAAAGGGCCATTACAGTGTTATATATAATACAGAGTATCTTAGGGTTTCTTTGAATTACAGCTGCCTAAAGTATTTCCTATAACCTTCCTTGTGTTGCTATCAAGCCTAAAGATAGATTTAGTGTCTTAGATTTGGGAACAAACCCAAAGTATTACTATATATTTGGCTTGAGAGCACTCAGGGCCTCTTCTCAACTTTCTGCCACCAGAGAAAGGAAAGGCTTAAGGAAACACAAAGGTGTCACAACTGAAATGGTCCTTAACTTTAAGGATGTCACAGCATAAGAGAAGCGAATGCAGACTCTCTGCTTGTTCTCAAATGGTGCTGGGATCTTGCCTTCACAGAGCATCTTCTAACACTCAGAAGTGGGAAGGTAAACTTGGCACCCTATGATCTGGATTTTTTAAGACCTCTGTCTAGAATGGATTTGTTCCTGGTTTACATTCCCGTAACGTCAAATCAGACTCGCTACTACATCAAGCCTCAGGCTATCCTATCCGATCATATAGGCACTGCATTAAAGCACAAAATGTAGAGAGATCAACTACATTAGACAACAAGTCGTCTCCTAATAGTCTCTTTATTCTCTTTATACTTCTTGATAATCTGGAACAGAAATTTCAAGTTACATGAATGTTTTCAGGCTGCAGGTCTCTGGATAAAACTTCATGAGTGGCATAGCTTGTACCTCTTTTCTCAGTCTGTTTTCTGTTCACCCAATTTACTTTTTATAACAAGTCTATGCTACTCTTCACAAAAAATATATATCTTTTGATTGTGCAATTCACTCCCTTAAACATTTTAAATAGATTTTTATTTGTATTGTCACTGTAAATGAAAGTAAAGAGTGCTGCAGTTGCAGCAGGGAAGACAGTTCATAGTTTAAAGGACAGAGAACACTTACATGGTTTTTTGGTCGAGTCCTACATTTTGTTTAGTTTGTAGTCTTTGCTATGGCCCATTTAGCGTTGAAAGAGCTCAGCTTCTGATCTCTATACCATTCTCAGTATACACCTTGATCCTGTATCAACTCATAGAAGGACATTTCATCTTGCTAACAGAATCTGGGATAAGAGCAGACACAGCTATGTAAAGTACCAAAGGCAACTTCCATGTGCTTACACACTGCTAAATGTTGCTTAGTGACACATAGCTCTTCAGCATAAAGATATGCCAAAATCATCCAAACAGAACTCACCTCGTATACTGCTAAAAGGAAGGACAGTCAGCCCTTCAGGAGCACAGGGCTCTTCAAACTTTCTTTGCAGTTCTCTCTTTTTTCTTTCTTCTCTCCAAGACAGTGTCCATGCTCCACGTTCACTTGAAAAGAGATTCTCCATCTGCCATTCATCTAAAAAAGAAAAAGACAAAAATCTACCTCAAACACTTTTCCCATTGAGATTTGTTTGTGAGAAAGGAGCAACATGCATAAACCTCGAACTGCCTGCTCTGAGACCATTTCTGACTAACGTAAGACTTAAAGCAAGCATTCCCATGCTAGAAAGAAATCTAACATAGTCACGGTTCATACACTATAGATCTGGTCTACTTTTTCATCAGACTGGTAGAAAGGCTTCAAATGGACTAGCACAGGGTGCTTGAATTTTGGGTTATGTCTTCATGTAGAAGTGCATGTTGCCTCATGGCTTTAAGGAGAAAGTTCAATTTCTCTGATAGTATGTCCTCATATAAAGAAAGTAATGCCCATACACATGCAGTACATGCTGCAGTTATGTTGTAGACAACCCGCTTATCGGGAATACAGGATACTTGATTTCAGGGCTTACAGTATGAGGTCTTTGTACTATTTTTGCTTGGACTTCTCACTAGCACTACCACCGTTGTGCCCCACTGCTCTACATGTATTTTTGGCAACCTGCTCTCTATAGGGATGTGATAACATGATAGGGTGTCAGCCAGATTTTAAGGCACTGTGCAAATTAAGAAATCTTTAAATAAGAAACGTATAAATCATTTTAGTCTTTTAAAGTACCATACCCAGCTTGTCAGGTTTCCAGATCTGTTCTGAAAACCATATCTGTGTGTCAGTAAAAGATATTAGTCTAATGACATATTAATGTGGCATCAGTGGGAGACACCCAATTACAATGTTTCATACAGCTTGCTTCATCTCTTGCTGTGTATGGCTAATGAACAAGGACAGAAGCTTTCAGAGAAAGAGGGGAGAAGATTATCATTTTCCAAATCTGGCCCTCAGCAGTTGTGGTCATCTGTGAAATTACTTTTTCTGTAAGCAGAAAATTCTCCCTTTGGATATTTAACAGAAGAGCAATGGAAAATGGAAAATGCTTCCTTTGTGAATCAGGATAGCAGTATTTAAAATGAAATCATTAATAAAGGATCAATGATATATAGAGGCCCAACTTCATTCCAGAAAGCATGAATACTTTATTGACTGTTAGATTTTTAAAAGAATCCTGGCTGTACTTTGCACATTATTCACAAAACCTTTTGCTCTGTAATTTGGATGATTGCTATACAGAAATTGGAGAACAAATCTGAACGGTTTAAGGATGTAATATAACGCAGTCAGGTACTTTCTCCTCCAAGCTACCCGCTCAGAGCTACTCAGGTTAGCTCCAGTAGAAAATTGTTACCCTGTTGTTCAGTGACCTGGGGAGGGAGTCATTGCCAATCCATCTCAGGTCTCAGCAGGTAAAAGCCTGCAGCAGAACTTAACTGTCTTGGTAAGAACCCTCTCCAGTCTCCTGTTTGCCCTACTGAAACAAGGCTGAGATCAGCAAAGAGCTGGCACTGCCACTGAGCCAGGTAATACAAGTTACTAATTTCTGATGTTTTTCCGGATTCAGGGAAGGGAAAAAAAAAATCATTCTCCAATGTTTTTGTTATATTAAGCAGGCCAGTAAACCACTGAGCTATCTAGAAAATCTACCCATCCTGTTACTTGCAAGTGCTTTCATATTATGCAATTAGTACTTAATAAGACACTTTTTCATACATTGGCAGAAGAGGGATTTGGTTTTATTTTGCAGTCTCATCATATGAAAGTCAGCTCTGGACTTTTTTGCTGATGGGTTATTTGCTAACAGCAGAAAAAGCAGTAGCCTCTAAAAAGAAATCAACTGATGTGGAGCCGTGCATGAATTAACAGAACACATATTGACCTTACTTCACCCCATTCTAAGAGCAGGAATAAAGGTAAAATGCACACTACTCATGTAGTTTGTTGGTCTCAGTAAGTAATGCTCCATTCTTGCCATAACCATTTTCACCATTTTCAACTCTTGTTGACTACAGTGGAAGCCAGTTGAGGCTGGAACTAAAGACATATGCAGCATTTTGTTGGTATGTGGGCAGTAATCCAACAAAATAAGAGCCTTTTTCCATTGCCATGTGTGTCTATTTTCTCTCCTAAACAGACCATCCATCCCATTAGTCAAATGGTGTAAACAATTTTCTTGACAACAAAAAATTTATCATACGTCAATCAAAAAGAAACTCTAATGTGCCAACTATCTCAGTTGAATGTGCCTTTTTCTTAACTTTATTTTAGCTGATGTAAATCTGGCAAAAAAACCCATATATTCAGGCAACCTGCCTGATGGAGGGACCTATGCCATTGCTGCTATAGGCCCAGGAAATTTCACCTGGACAAGAATAATTACACACAAGTAGGAGAGATGCTCCTCTGGCAATGCAGATTTGCTCTGTGGTCAGCCACCTCACCAGGGCACAGCTATTCTACATAAGCCATTTTTAAAGGTCTACAAATTAAACTTAAAGAAAGCTTACAGTGTAATTACTGAAGAGAAAGAGAACACAAAGGCAGGGAGGAAAGAATCTTTCTAAATGCCTGTAAACTCCTTAGGGGGCTAATCTTCAGAGAAGGAAGGCATCAGAAATCAAATTTGATGAGTAATTTTCTCAGTCCAGACAGCACCGAAATATCATCTGACACAGATATCCAGTTTAGCCCCCACTTACGTTTAATGGTTAGATAATCATGGATTATAAGTTTAGTTTTAATAACAACCACAGCAGACACTTTATTAGCAGATTTTGCAGGCTACAGGGTTGTAATTTGTCATTATAGTGATTTTCTGGTTTAAATATTGCATCAATTTGTTTCTTTTTCTTTTTCCCTCCCAAATAATGAAGTCAGATATATCTCAGTATTCTGTCTTCATTCTGATTCTCTAGTACTATGAGTAGCTACTTTGGCTATTTGGGAGTTTTGTGAGCAAATCTTCTAGTACATACAGCTAGTAACTTACAAGGCTTCTAAGAATCACCAGGAGTAGTATCCTCTTCAGGGCAACTAAAGAATTGCTCAGATTTTTTCTGTTTTCTTAGGCCTTCTGCAATCAAGGCAAATTCTCTGGCAATTGTCCTGATTGATAAGTAGAGCGTGGGGTGAAAAAACCCACCTATCCACAAACTGCCGACACCGTTTAGTATGCACATTGCATCACTAGGTCTGAAAAAAGAGGAGACATTGCCCTAAAATGAGGCTGATACACAAACCTTCTCTAGAGAGGCATCAGGTGCAAAACATACAGTCCACTTGGTTTTTCTTGCAACCCCCATACTGTCCCGATAAAGAGTTACATGAGACAAAGGGCCTTTCTTGACCCTCTACATCAAAGTCACAGGTGCTGCAGTGTGTATATGCTGGCAGACCCTATACAGCATGGAATTTTGCTTAAGCCAAAATTGTGTAGTTTGACCAGAAGTGGTTGTGGTCAATAAGGGCATAGCAATGAAGGGGCCAATGATATTTAAGATATGAAATGAGGTTTTAGATAAATCACTTCGCTTCTTTGTGGCTCTGTTTTCTGAAGAACAGCGTGTTACTATTTGTAAAGCATTTTAAAGTATATCAACAAAATGGCTGATGTATATGTTTATTACCATTGTACCAGCAGCTGCTAGGCATTATTTGAGTGGGAAAATTAGAAAGCTACTACAACTACTCACTTAAAAAATAACCACTTCTTTTCTTTTGAAATTTCTCTTTAAACTCATCATCAGTCCTGTACTGTAACCTTATTTTCCTCAATCTGAAGCTGTCTGAGAGCACAGGCAACTGGTTAAATTTAACTTGAATTTTAAACAGAATAGCATTAGTGTGTTTTCCAGCTGTTTGTTCCCTTTAGAAGAAAAGGACAGTGGGCGGATGCTGTATCAGGAAGGGAGTGAAATAGGCTGTTCCACACCAAGAACCAATTTGTGAGAAGCTCTGGTATAACATCAACAGCACCTTATCATTTTCTGGCATCCAAGATTTTGGTAAATGGTTTTGTAAAGTAACTGTTAAAATTAATGCACAACAATATTTCAGAAGTTAATGGTGACTACAGAGTATTAGAGTGCACTTTAATTTCTATTGTTGCTTTGCAAATATTCTCACCAGAGAGATGACACTCAAAAAAAGATACTGATTGTAAAGTGGAACTGTTCCAGTACCTTCTCTGATCGCAAAACAAATGTTAAGCTGGCTGGCTCCCTGATGCAGCAAGAAGGTTAGAAAATTAAATCTCTTTATTGAAGAGTCCACCCTTTCACACAACCCTGTAACTGGGGGGGAGGGCTGGTACCTGGGAGGGATATTATTACCTTCCCTTGCTTCTGTGACCATTACTGCAGCCTAAAGAAGACCTTGTGGTTCTTTTATCCTCTTAGCACACCATTCACAGGACTCCTCAGTGGATGTGCATGGTCTGCTGGATAAAAAAATCTCCCCTCTCAAGGAATCTTCACAGAGCAAGGTGGAGGAATTCCCATTCTTGTGCTTGGTTATATTGCTAGTCAGGCATCCTAGTCAAGAATGAGGCTAGAAAATTTCACCCTTAGTGCTCACATCATGCTTATTTCACTCACCATCAGAGCTAAAGTTTGGCATTTCCATGGTGGAAACAAGCAACTGCCTGAAGGATAGCTGTTACCTTGCAAAATGAGCACATCTTCAAGCCACAGAGGTTATACCAAATTTGAAAGCAAGATGAGCAAAGCAGTTTGGCAAGGCTGCCTCCTAACAATTTGGTTCAAACTTATAATTCAGGTGGCAATGATCTGAGATCAGTAGCTTTTTGTTTTCCACGGTCCTGGAACAATTTTACATTTCAAAAGCAAATCACTAAAAGATTCCTTTTTTTCTGTTCAATGTCCTTTTGCCACATGATCTCCTAAGGAGATAAATTAGAAGACAAAACTTTGGCAGTTCTTATTAAACAAGTTTGACAAGTACGTTTAAGCAAGCAGCAAATTCAGAGAGCTGTAATACTGATTCTAGCAAGCAAGCCTGCAGTGCTTCCTAGATGTGAAGGAGGGCTTTAGACTGAAGGCCTCGGAGGGCGGGGTCCAGAGTGGCAATGCTAGTGCCATCACATCCAATGGGGGAATAAGCCAGGCCAACCAGAGAAGCAACAAAAGTGCATTAGCTGCCTCATGAGATGACAATCAGAAGACCAACCACCTCAAGGGTGTGTATGGCTGTAGTGGATCCTCGTGCACCCCTGCAGGGAAACCTGCATGCTCAATTACCTCTCTGAAATTCCTGTACACCAATGCACACAGCGTGGGGAATAAACAGGAGGAACTAGAGATCTGTGTGCGGTTGCAGGACCATGATCTCATTGCAATTACAGAGACAAGGTGGGATAGCTCGCATGACTGGAACGCTGTCATGGATGGCTACATACATTTTAGGAAAGACAGGCCAGCAAGGCGAGGTGGGGGAGTTGCTCTTTATGTGAGGGAGCAACTGTATCAAGCTCTGCCTAGGGGTGGAGGAAGAACAAGTAGAGAGCTTATGGGTAAAAATTAAAGGGCAGGCAAATATGGGTGACACTGTTGTGGGCGTTTACTACAGGCCACCTGATCAGGAAGAGGAAGTCGACGAGGCCTTCGACAGACAGCTGGAAGTAGCCACACAATCACAGGCCCTGGTTCTTATGGGGGACATCAACCACCCTGATATTTGCTAGAAAAGCAACATGGCGAGGCACGCATAATCCAGGAGGTTCCTGCAGAGCATCGAGGATAAGTTTTTGATGCAGGTGGTGGAGGAGCCAAAGAGGCGAGGTGTGCTGCTGGCCCTTATACTAACAAACAAAGGTCTGGGTGAGAGTGTGAGGGTTGGGGGTAGCCTTGGCTGCAGTGACCACGAGATGGTGGAGTTCAGGATCCNGAGACCCATATGGATGAGCAAAGAGCTTCTAGAAAAACTCAAATGGAAGAAGGAGGTTTTATGTGGAAAAAGGGACTGGCCACTTGGGAGGAATATAGGAACGTTGTCAGGGTATGCAGAGATGCAACGAGGAAAGCCACTTGGAACTCAGTCTGGCAAGGGATGTCAAGGATAACAAGAAGGACTTCTTCAAATACATCAGCAGTAAAAGGAAGACTGGGGAAACTGCTGGCCTGCTGCTGAACATGGTGGGGGCCCTGGTGATGCAGGATGCAGAGAAGGCAGAGTTACTGAATGCCTTCTTTGCTTCAGTCTTTACTGCTAAGGCTGGCCCTCAGGCATCCCAGCCCCCAGAGGTGAGAGAAAAAATCTGGAGTAAGGAGGACTTCCCCTTGCTTGAGGAGGATTGGGTTAGAGATCATCTAGGCAAACTAGATCCTGATAAATCCATGGGCCCCAATGGGATGCACCCATGAGTGCTGAGGGGGCTGGCAGATGGTGTTGCTAAGCCACTCTCCATCATCTTTGAAAGGTCATGGAGGACAAGAGAGGTGCCCAAGGACTGGTGGAAAGCCAATGTCACTCCAATCTTCAAAAAGGGCAAGAAGGAGGACTCGGAAAACTATAGGCCAGTCAGCCTCACCTCCATCCCCGGAAAGGTGATGGAACAGTTCATCCTGGAGGTCATCTCCAGGCATGTAGAGGAAAAGAAGGTTACAGAAGTAATCAGCGTGGATTCACCAAGGGGAGATCATGCTTCACCAACTTGATAGCCTTCTATGATGGCGTGACCGGCTGGGCAGATGAAGGGAAAGCAGTGGATGTTGTTTACCTCGACTTCAGCAAGGCTTCCGACACTGTCTCCCATAACATTCTCATAGGTAAGCTTAGGAAGAGTGGGTTAGATGAGAGGACTTTGAGGTGGATTGAGAACTGGCTGAACGGCAGAGCTCAGAGGGTTGTGATCAATGGCGCCAAGTCTGGTTGGAGGCCCGTAAATAGCGGCGTTCCCCAGGGGTCTATACTGGCTCCAATCCTGTTCAATATATTCATCAATGACCTGGACGAAGGGATAGAGTGTACCCTCAGCAAGTTTGCTGATGATACCAAACTGGAAGGAGTGGCTGATACACCAGAAGGCTGCGCTGCCATCCAGTGAGACCTGGACAGGCTGGAGAGCTGGGCCGAGGGGAACGTAATAAAATTCAACAAAATCAAGTGTAAGGTCCTGCACCTGGGGAGGAAAAACCCCATGGATTGGTACAGGTTGAGGGTTGGCCTGCTGGTAAGCAGCTCTGCTGAGAAGGACCTGGGAGTGCTGGTGGACAGCAAGTTGACCACGAGCCAGCACTGTGCCCTTGTGGCCAGGAAGGCCAATGGTATCGTGGGGTGCATAAAAAGGAGCGTGGCCAGCAGGTCGAGGGAGGTTATCTTCCCCCTCTACTTCACCCTAGTGAGGCCACACCTGGAGTACTGCATCCAGTTCTGGGCTCCCCAGTTCAAGAAAGACAGGGAACTACTGGAGCAAGTCCAGCGGAGAGCCACGAAGATGATCAGGGGACTGGAGCACCTCTCTTAGAGAAAGGCTGAGAGACCTGGGTTTGTTTAGCCTGGAGAAGAGAAGACTGAGGGGGGATCTCATCAATGCTTATAAATACCTAAAGGGTGGGTGTCAAGAGGATGGAGCCAGACTGTTTTCAGTGGTGCCCAACAACAGGACAAGGGGCAATGGGCACAAATTGGAACACAGGAAGTTCCACCTGAATATGAGGAAAAACTTTACTTTGAGGGTGACAGAGCAGTGGAACAGGCTGCCCAGAGATGTTGTGGAGTCTCCTCTGGAAATATTCAAAACCCACCTGGATGCAGTCCTGTGCAGCCTGCTCTAGGTGTACCTGCTCAAGCAGGGGGTTGGACGAGATGATCTCCAGAGGTCCCTTCCAACCCCTACCATTCTGGGATTCTGTGATGTGCACGTGATGCACGTGCACGTGCAGATTAGATGTGCATGTGATGCAGGCATGAATGTATGCTTGAGAAATCAGGAGGTAGATACAGTGATTAATAACCATCTAGACTCAGCAGATTTAGAAACTCTTTGGCTACTACAGGGGTTGTAGGGTCCCAAGAGATCAGTATTCATTCAAATGGTGGGTCAACAAGGTGTGCCAGTTTTCACTACATATTGTTGAAAACATGGGGCATAAGAGATTTCCAGGGTTGCAAGGTTATCTAACAGAGAACATCTAATTAATTATTGGTTAAGGAAAGGGATCTTGGAAACCAGGACAAAATGCATGCTCTGAATATCTGAAAAAAATAATCTTCTTTTAATATGCCTTTTTGCCAAATGTTCATGACCTCCAGTTCAGAATTTGCCTGTGGTCGCACTTGTGCAAGTGAAAACTACGCATCTGAATATCTATTAGAAGCTAACTTGAAAGAGTCACAAACCATTTGAACATTACATATAGGTAATATTTTAAATGTTTGACAATTCTAATGTAACTGTCAGATTTAGATTAGAATCTTATTTGTACTACATCGTTTAGCACTTTTGCCAGGAAAATATATTATTCTCAACCCCCAGAAAAGACTCATGAATTTTTGGTTTTGTTCTCTATCTGACCATAGAGAAGTCAATAATACTAAGTTAATTGTTCCTACTAGTCTTCCTATTCCTTTAGCCTATGTTTACAGACACTGTAAAACTGCTGTAGTACAAATTCATGAAAACTAAGTCAACTAACTTAAAAGTTATCTGTTTCACAGCTCTTGCCAAAATTAAATGGAGGTTATGTCTGTGCACCGATAATATGTGTCGATCTGGGCCCTTAGGCAGAGATTGAAAACAATCCCTTAACTGCATACATGTGTGTTTTACACTAATCTCTGTATTTGGGCAAAAAGCATATCTTGAGTAATTTGTTTGCTCATAAAAATCCACAGATGTGTTCTCGCTACTTGATTTGAATACTACTGTTTTAGTTGCCTGTAGCATTCTCACTACTAGAGAACAGTACAGCCATAGGATGGCTTCTCTATACAAATCCGAAGTTGTGGACAGGTGATGGTGAGGGGAAGGTAAAAGCCTTGGAAAACTCTGTTGTTTTTTTTTTTTTTTTTTTCCCCCCACTGGCAGCTGGTTACTGATCCCATCAAGAAGCAGATATAGCAGACAGCGGTTGTGCAAAAACTGACCAATGTGGCAGTACATTTCTCAGCTCTGACTTGGAGTAGAGTGTCTCTAACAGCTAAGCAGTTGTCTATCGGTCTATCAGTGCAGCTTCAGAGCTGTAGTTTTGCTTCAGTTTTATACTTGAGATTGAATGGTATCTACTTTTTTTTTTTTTTTTTGATAGAGAAAAACTTTAATTATGAAAGCTTGAAACCTCTCACCAGATTGGGAATCCAAATGAGGAGATTTCTAATACCCTTACCCAGGCATTTGAGAACAAAACAAGATAACAAATTTGTCTTGTAAAGCTTCTGTCTTCAGAAGCCTCCCAAAAAGAGGCTTCACTTTTAGATTATCCCTGCTGAAAGGAGAAGGTGTCTGTAATTGCTTCTTCACATTTTATATCTGCACATTGGAAGGGCCAGGTACCTCTTCCAAACCAATTTTTCAGGATTAAAATGACAGTAGCTGCAAATTTATTCAGTAAACAAACCACCTCCTTTTTCAAGCACTTAGAATAAAACCATTACTGTACCTGCTTAAATCTAGTTCATTTCAAAGCATTTCCAACATACACAGGAATCAACAACAATCTCTGCTACATTAATCATCTGATTTTTTGGAAGATATCCTGCTTTGGAATACATCTCCTTTTGGCATTCTCTGAGTGTACTGTACTTTCTTGTGTCTCTAAATTGAGTAGTTCAGAGATGATGAAACACAGTATTCATTTCTATAGAGCAAAATCTTTATAATGCTTTCCACTACCGTACAGCAGTTCCTGCAAGAGTAATTCAGAATAGCTTTGGGATTTTTCCCCTCCACACTGGATTAATATATGAGCCCCATAGTTACGTTGGGGGCCAAATGGCTATTGATACCTACTAAGACAGGATGCAAATGAAGATATGTACAAATTAATGGGTTTGGTAGCAAACCTCTGATTCATAAAAAGGAGAACACCCTGCCCTGTTGTGCTGAGGGATATGTACCTAGTTTCTTTACCTATTTAGCTACATTCTATTCCCTGCTGGGTTTATGGTATGTGCACCAATTGGGGATCTAGCTCTTGGCACCTGCCTACATCACTAGCTATTGTCTCTACAGCACAAAGAGACTGAAGAGATTAGCATGTAGTGTATTGAATGCCAATTTGAAATAACAGGCTTACTCGCTGAACTAGACAGAATTAGAGTATGACTTGTGTGCCCAAAGCTCAGGGACCAAAATCGCTTCTGATTTAACTTCACTGAGGTTAGAAGGGGCATAAAGAATTATACATTGGCCATATACCTTTAATTAGGGTCTCTTTTAAGGTTAATGCAAACATATCTTCACTACATTACTTCATAATATTCTTTGTGGCTGCTTTCTAATTTGGAGTACAGTTGGTACCAGTTGCAAGGACAGTAACAGTGGACTGAACATGTGGCAGCTGCTTTCCTCAAGCCAGGCCTAGATTCTGACTACCAATTTAAAACATCTCTATTATTACCTAAGATGCTGATACTTGTTTACTATCTTATTATTCCAGCAGTTAGAAAACAAGGTGTCACATAAATAATTAATGGTTCCCAAAATCTCATAATTGTAATCTACTAGTACTTCTCAATGCATTCCTCTGTCTGCTGATGCAAGCATCTGCAGGTCAAATAGTTGTCAGAATATAGCTAATTATATCCTTTCCCATGAGGAAGAAAATCTTCAAATTTAATTAAAAGACCTTAACTCCAGTCCTGTACGTTAGGGTCTTCTTCCCATTGGATTTTCTTCTGTGTGACTTACAGTGATAGGCTTAACATTCGTATTAGCAGTAGCTCTCATCTGTGGGTCTGCTCTTTGCCCAGCATTGGTTGAAGGATAATTTGATCAAATGAGTCTCTTTCTCACCACCACATCTTGCTATTTCACTTCCACAAAAAAAGCTAATGAACAATCTGAACTTTAAAATTCATTTCTGCAACTTGTGCCAGTATGTCTCGATATTCCAGGTAGCAAAAGTCTCACTCACAACATTTGGTTTGACATATTAATCAACATAGTGGCAAAGGTCCCAGGAAAATAATGAAAGAAGAATAAAAGTGTTAAGCAAAATGCTCAGCTAGAGCTGATTTGGGCATGTAGCGTAGGCTGGGCTAAATAGGTTATGAAACAAAAATGCTCTTCCTACTCCTTCACATGTTTTCAAAGGAAGGAAAAAATAAATCATCTTAGTATTTCCATAAAGTTAGAGTAAACAATCCTATAAATGTATATAGTTTTTGCTTTAGTGTAATCATGTGTTAATTATTAAAAGTATGTTTAGCACTACTGATTCTTTGCTGAGAAGACAGATTTATACAGAAAATCTAGATATTAGCAAAAAAGAAGTATTTAAGATGGTCTGTAACATCCACACTTACTGTAATACCCAGATTATGAAATCTAAAAGGGAATAATTTTCCTGCAGTTCACTGTAATGACTTCAAAGCGGTCATACTATTGTTACAGAGCAGAGTTTCACCCACTATTCTTAACTACCAAATTTTTCTTTCTTAGGGCTGTTAGAGATAGATTGACATAAGTTCTTCTACATTGTTCAAAACTGACAGCTAGCATTGTATAATTGATAATAATAGTACAAATGCAATTTTGTCCTATCATCTGTTTGGCTTTTCGTATCTATACCAACCCAGCTTAAAGAAAATACTTTAGAAGCAGAGATACTAGAATGTTTCCATTCAAACCTCTTTATGGACAAGAAAATCTTCATAACAACTCTGTTTTGCAAGAAATATCCCAACTAAAAAAAAAATACTTGGTTTAAAAAACTAGATTTTAAAAAATATAAAACAATGAAAGAAAACAATCCTTCTTGAAAGTGTTCATAGGAAGTACTGCTTTCTAACCAGATGCACTTAAAAGGAAGCAGTGGAAATATAAAGTAAATACTCTTCCTCACTAAGGATAGCAGATTCTACAGCCAGGATCATCCATTTTGAAAAGAAGTTGAATTTTACTTGCCGCTATCTGAACCACTCATTACTTTCCTAGGCATGTGTGTAGAAAGACTTACTTCTGCAAGGTGCTGAGTCACAAAAAGAGCTAAACATAGGAACTAAACCCTTGTAATCCCAACTGGTCCAAAGCAGTTTGCTTTCAGGCAGGTTAGAAGGTCATCTTTCTTCTGCCTTCTGCTCTTGAAGATCAGTAAAAAGGTTTTTTGATACAACAAAAGGGGGCAAAGACTTCTGTCAAACAAGCACTGAGGTACTGAGTCTACTGACGTTCAGGTGACGGGTAGGAAGAATTCAACTATGTATGGTCCAGCAGTGCACCTCAAACTTCTACTTCTGAACTACTTTGTAGAGAAAGCTCAGGGATGTGGATTTTTTATCATAAGGCCTTCACGTTAAAGGCAAAATGACATGGCGTGGTGGAAAAGTTCACAAGCACAGTGGAAAGAATGCTGAAAGAATAAGAGCAATCACAGTAAAAAGACAGATTTTCTCTAGGTGGAGGCAATACAGTGCGATTAATAATGGAAAGGAAGAAGGAGGCTCCCCACTTTCTATAACTCACAGGATAGACACTTTGATCAAAGTCACTCCTGGCATAACACTGAAATAACACTGGGGATAAAGTTAGACCATAAATCTTAAAATCATAGCCTGTTATGATGATGACTAATTTATTCTAGATTGAAGACAAGGGGTTATAAAAACAAATTTATGGCCACTGTATTTATCATAATTAATTTTTTCCACAGTGAAAGCATAGTGGTTTAGAAAAAAATGACCTTTTTAGAAGTGCCTTATTTAATGGCCCATTGTTGCATTATGGTGCTGGCTGCATCCAACATTTATGCAGTAAGACAGCAGAGTTCTTGTGCTCAGGGAAGGGCTGATTTCATCAGTCACAGCAAATCTGGATGATTCAACATCCCAGAAGGCTTTTTCTTTCTTTCTTTTAAATATCTGTTTTGCCCAGATACAGAGAAGGTTGGACATTTCTGATGTAAAAGCAAGAATTACATCCAAAACTGCTTGCTTATGTTTAAATGCATGAAGTAATATTTGTTTCTTCAGCAAGTGTGTGGCTGCACCAAACCAGCCTGGCAGGGGAACACCAATTCTCCTGCTAAGCCCCTCTGCTCTCAGGCCCTGAATAATCCCTGTATTCTAATAAAGGGTGATTACTGCTTAGTCTTATTGGCATCAGTACTAGCTCTGCCCCTGATAAAAAAGAAAAGTGAGTATCTCACAGTGCTCGAGTGAGTGGAGGAAGATAAAGTTACGGAATTTTTGTGGATTGCTTCGTTTAGTTTCCAATAACCGTGACTCCCTTTCTCCCTTCTGCTGCCCAAAAGTAGACTCTTCTTCAAGGGATTTGTGCTTTCTAATGATGATGAGATGGACTAAAAAGCCTGAGAAACATCTTAAAAATAATCTTCAGACTAGTAGCTCCTTTCTTACAACAGGCAGAATTTTGCTGTAGCTAATAGCTCTGTTGAAATATATTGAGATACTGATATATTGAGATAATATGTTGAGATATGGAAACATGGAAAGAATTATACTAAACATGTGGATTGGCTTGTAGTATTACCTCCCTACAATCTATAGCTTTTTTCTTTCTAAAATTGTAATAATTTCTGGGTTGCAAATGTAATTTTATCCTGGTAGCACAATCCTAGTGTTTGCAGACACTGTCAAAGAGGTAGCTCACTGTAATTACTTCCTCAATCATTCCCAAGAATGAAGCACTCCAGGCAATGCTAAAACTCCACTTAATCACTGGAAATAACATAAATTTTAAAACAAGATTGTATTAGACTGCCATCTTTATAACTAATTTCCCAATAGTTCCATTTCCTACTAAATTTCAAATTGTGCTTACATAAAGAAACCCAAAAGTATCAGTCTTTTATATGAAGCAGAAAAGGAATGTTGCACTTTAGGAGTTTTATTAAAACTGCTTCTGAATGAAATTGTGCCAGTCTCCTGGCTATAAATTTTTGCAGTGGAGAAAACAGGGTTAATGGGTTACATTAGAAGTGACGGTAAGCAACCAAAATGGCTAGAGAATGGATGGATCTGAAAAATGTCAAAAGCCAGCAAACATAAAACAATTTAGATTTGATGATCACTGGCTCAAAGTAACACCTAAACCTCAGACCCTTGCTCTTTCAACTGCAAGCATTCATCTAGTGCCTGATGTTAGACCACATTACAATTTAAATGCTACAACCCAAGTCTGTGGAAATTATATTTCAAATAGATAGATGCCAAACCATAATTTTCTAGGCCTCTGAAGTGGTAGTTTGTTAGAAAATAAGATCCTAGATGTCCCAAGAAAATAGTTTGAGCCAATTAACATCCCCTTCCATGATAAATCTTTGGCTTCAGTAAACAATAAAGATTAATCTTCTCTGCCTTTAGATAAATAATCAACAGCTAAAATCATCACAGTTTTTTGGTCTGAACTTCATCTCACAGATATGACTTCCATCCAAAATAGTATCGTACCACAGTATTTCCAGCTTCTTTCCTTGCCTTGAGCTTAATGTTAACATACCTTCAGGAAAGAAATAAACACCAAACAGAACTTAAAGAAATAAAAAAGAACAAATAGTTCCCAGCCAGTTTTCCTGTTATGACTAGAAAATACTGTTTAATCAAATATATAAAACATTATTGGCTATGCTTAAAGGTTACTAAATATCAAAAAGTTAGTAAAAAGTTCTAAAAAATAAAGATAGGAAAAATCCACACTGCAGGTGGAAATCTTATTCTAATCTAGGTAAGAAAGAAATATTTGCTGTGCATACAGATTTGTAAGTCAGGAACCAGACTGCAAGACACTTCTGTTCTCTCAGTCCTATTCTCCGAGTTCTATTCTCCACCTAGTTTGATGCCAATTAATTTCTGGCTCCATTTTGCTGTTAATTAGGGCTATTCAGAGTCCAAGTTTTCCAAGATGCAGATTGCCAGTAACCATGTGATCATGCAAATGAGGCTCTGCTATTAATGCTGCTAGTTAGGTTGGAACAAAAATAACAACAGTTTGAAAGTTTACATTTTTAATACAACCTTAGTGGAAACAATTAGAAGCAGATGATAAAGTGAAATCATCTGGGCTTTCAATGGCAGGACAGTGCCAGTTTTCCTACCTATAGTAACTGAGGATCTGTTTTTATTAAAGATAAGGTTATCAGAAACCATATTCTTTTCCAGTGAGTCGATGATGTAAACAATTAATTCATCTCTTCCCAAGGTAGGTCTTTGGCTTTCTATGAAGAGGAAATCAGAATCCAAAGTTTCATGTTTCTTACCAAGCTACCTTGTGAAGAAATAAACCAAAAAAAATAGAAAATTGCAATCCTAAATTATAATAAAAATCTTTATATTTGGAGACGGAAACAATCAACTATATACTATCCTCAAAAGTACTGCATTAGAGCAGGAAAATAAACTTTTTTTTTTTTTTTGGTTGAAGGACAATGGTTTACCTACAGATCATGGCAATAGGAGATAGCCCTGGTTATTCTGTGGTATCTAATAGTAAGCACTGGCTCTTAACAATGAATTACAATTTCCTCTGAGCACAAATCAAAGTTTGATTGCTATACTATGAAAGTGAAGTACTAAGTTCTGTGTCTTTTGGAAACATACATCATTTGAAGTTTATGAGAATCAAGTGTCTGGATTTTTTTCCCCTGTCTTTCCTGAATAAAATGCCTTACGATTAGATATAAGCTAGTTGTTACCAACTATCCTCTCTTTATTCATCTGATCTCAGGATGAGACTTTTGCCATTGGGCTTCCTTATGTTTTTATTGCATTTGAATTCAATGACAGGCGAATGCTAACCATATGGGCTGCAGAGAGGGCTATACTGAATATTCAAAGTATTTAATTTTTTTACCTCAGCCACTCTATATTTACTTGTTAGTCAAGCTGACACTGCTTTTAAGGTCACTATGTTAAAGAGCAGTTTCAGGTACTGTTCCTATCACATTATCCCCTGACATTTAAAAAATATTTTTCTCTTCACTATTGCCATATTAAAAAACTAACTGAATAAATTCCAAAGAGGGATATTTGTTCAAACAAATGGGAGAGAATTCAAATGTAGACATTACAGAACATCCCTGAGGAGGGTCAAAAGCATGAAATAAGTTGCAAAACCTGACAAATATTTTTCCACTGGATGATGCTCAGTTGAGGCATCTTCCACAACGGTGTCTGTTACAAACATAATGTTGAAGTCAACATGTCTTTTTTTTTTTTTTTTT
>WAAD01004355.1:7877-39218 GCA_013389945.1 Fregata magnificens
TCCAGGATGAACTGTTCCATCACCTTTCTGGGGATGGAGGTGAGGCTGACTAGCCTATAGTTCCCTGGGTCCTCCTTCTTGCTGTTTTTGAAGATTGGTGTGACATTTGCTTTCCTCCAGTCCTCGGGCACCTCTCCTGTCCTCCATGACCTTTCAAAGATGATGGAGAGTGGCTTGGCAAGAACATCCGCCAGCTCCCTCAGCACTCGTGGGTGCATCCCATTGGGGCCCATAGATTTGTGAGGATCCAGTTTGCCTAGGTGATCCCTAACCCAATCCTCGTCAACCAAGGGGAAGTCCTCCTTACTCCAGATTTTCTCTGTCACCTCTGGGGGCTGGGATGCCTGAGGGCCAGCCTTAGCAGTAAAGACTGAAGCAAAGAAGGCATTCAGTAACTCCGCCTTCTCTGCATCCTGTGTCACCAGGGCCCCCACCTCATTCAGCAGCGGGACCACAGTTTCCCCAGTCTTCCTTTTACTGCTGATGTATTTGAAGAAGCCCTTCTTGTTATCCTGGACATCCCTTGCCATATTGAGTTCCAAGTGGGCCTTGGCCTTCCTCGTTGCATCTCTGCATAGCTTGACAAGGGGGCACCCCAGGAAAATAAACCCTTCAAAACATTTAAAATAAATGAAAAGAACATTTGCTTTATACATTGCATGATTAAATTATGGATCTCATTGTCACAGTGTGTAGCTGGACCCAAATAGGAATTCAATAACTCAGGTGAATGCCCACTATATTTTGCCTGTTGCTTATACTCTCTCCCGAAGCATCTTGTACTTAATTACTGTGCTTGCAGATGGTGTATGAGTATTTGGTCTGACTCAGTACACTGCTCTAATTCACTGCAGTGACTAAAGACAGTGGGTGGTGACCTATTTGACATTTTGTTAAGTGGCTCTTGACAATCTGCATCCACTGGCTCCAGAATGGTTTTATTGAACGTATGGAGCACACCTTTCTAGTGTCTATTGCTGCTGCTGCTCCTAGCATAAAAATAAAATTACAGCTCTCTCCTTATCCAACTAATATTGGAAAGGTTATTGATCTCCTGTAAGGTCCAGGTCATAAGTGGTTGAGTTGACAGACTTATCTATTAGGTACTCATCCTGTAAAAGTGAGTCCCAGGGAGGGAGTTTTAACTTGAAGTTTTCAGGAAATTATTATCAGGTATTTTGCTAGCCTTTCATTCAGCTTATGGTATTCTAGTTTGTGCATGCTATTTAATAACAATGATTTCCTGAGAATGGGAGAACGTTGCTCAAATCTGTGTTCTGAATTGCTCAAATCTGTGTTCTGAATTACTCAAAGAGGGACATTATATCTACAGTTATTCTGGTGTTCATTGGTACCTTAATCAAACCAGTTAATGCATGAGGAAAAATGTCTCCATCACGTAGCTCAGGTTTTGGCAAGAACCAAGCCCTTCAGAAATGTAAAAGCAATTAATCTTGGATCTGTCTAAACCACTGTTTAAACTTGTCTAATTCCACTGTTTCAGCACTTCCAAAAGTTTTCAGCACCTGTGGTTTCGCCTCAACCATTCAGCAAAATTCAACTCAAATTCATGAACTGGCTTGGCCAACCCAGAATTGCCTTTTCCAATGAATTGATGATTCATTGAACCATTTTCTCCCAGCTTTAGAGCCACAGCATTTCATGGAAGCCAGTTCTTTGCTCAGAGAGATGGCTATCACAACCGATTCCACCGTAGGAGTGTTGAAAGCACAGGCTGTGGGCTGTGCAACCGTCTAGGACTATCTTCTGTGGTAACTTGAATGCCTGTGGTACCTCCTCCTCTACCTTCTTTCATTTAATCTAACAGATTTATTGCCATTCAACTACTGCATTCAGCAAATTATTTACCAGGGTTAAACTTATCAGACTTTGCAGTCTCCTTATGATTGGGATGTGCTTTGATTTGCAGGTCCATGGTGTGCTCTGTCATTTTGCTTTCCACCTGGCTGGTTTCCCTTCCTTTATGCCGCACAGTCAGCTGTAGGTCAGGCTAAATATTTAGATTTTGACATTATAAAAAAAGGGACATAAAAAGTCCTAAAGGTGGCCTATAGAAAATTCCCCTTGGTTTGGAGAACTGCTGTCCCAACCACTGGTTTTAATCAGAAAAATGGTTCCCAAACCAACAGTTTCCCCTATGATATAAAGCGCAGTCACCAGTGTCTGCTGCTCTGCTGGAGTGCTCGCCAGAGGAGCTGCCCAACCGCTGCCTCTCTCCATCCCCAGTGGCAGCTGCCTGCGAGGATGGGTGCCTGCTCCTTGTGCCCAGGTCCTGTGAAGCCTAGCCAAGCTGTGCCCTCAGCCATCTCCCCCCGTTGCTGCTCACTATTCTCCAAAGCGGAGGGGTGAGCAGCAGCAGTGGGGCTGCGTCTTCCCCGCTCCTCCGAGCCATGCACCACATCCTCTGCCTACATAGTGACTCACCACCGGTTGTACCGTCCAGCGCCTGTGCATCACCCCGGTGCCAGCTCAGGGCACACAGCCTCCGCTGTCCCCCTCTGTGCCGCCTTTATCCCCAGTCACCTCTTATTCTCTGTTCCTCTTCAGTCCCACAGTCACGTTTAAATGTCCTGTCCAACTCTGGACCATATCCATACACGCTCTTCATCCTTGCTTTGCCCCCACACTCCTACCTTGATGCTCATCCCGGGCACGCCATCGCTATCCCACCACCCCAGCTCCCTCCTCCAGCCCTCTGCCACTCTCTCAAGTGCTGCATCAAGAAGGGCAGAAGCTGCTCCCTCGCTAGGAAGGCAGCTCAGTCTCTTGTTGATTTAACAGAGTCACTGATAGCGCAGCAGTTCATCTGTGATGTGTGGCTGTATTGTGAATAGTCATCACCCTTTGGTGGCCCTACACGCCTTTTCCAGGGAAGCCCAGTGCTTTTGACAACGTTCCCAAGTGAGATTTAGTGGTGGCAGAATTAGGGAGCCCTGGATCTAGGCCATGTCACGGCAGACTTGTCTTCATGAAGAAGATCCTTTCCATTCCCGTGGACCCACAAACTTAATCTTTCAGCCACCCTCACCTCACCTATTGCTACAGCTCCTTACTTCTCCTCCAGCTCTTCCTATACTCCACCTACCTTGCCTGGCTGCTGAGTCCCTGACCCTCTCTCCATGTCTTTGTGCACCATCATCCAATCCTTAGCGCACAGAGGTGTCTCTTCTGGAAGCAAAGCAAACTGATCAATTTTCAAAGTGTTATGAAATTCATTAGATTGGCAGTAAGGGAAGTCTTCCTGAATTACTGAATAAAAGTGCTGACAGAGTTTGCTATCACTGGACAACCACTGGTCATGCAAATATTTAATCAGGAACTAGCTTTTGGTTTTGGTTGTAATGCTGCAGTTTAAGAATAACTTCTATTCAGAAAAAAAAAAACCTAGAAATGTGACACAAAGCAAAAGTCCCATTCTTCACCACCCAAGTGTAGCAAACGGAGATCAAAGGGCTTAATTTTTCCCATAGTTTCAAGCTGAATAAATACATTGACTAAATAAAATAGTATCAAGTGAAGTGTTCCAAAACAAACTGTCATTTTTATAGAAAAATGAAATCATTCTATTCCCAAAATGCTGAACTTGCATCATTCAAGCTTATTTATAATGGAAGGGGGTTTTTTTAATTTTCTGAAAAGTTTTATCAGAATGGCCACCTTTCCAAAAAAGGAGTTCGCTTTTAACAAACCAGCATTTTTGAGGGGAGGGCGGGGGGGATCCACTGCGATGTTTCCAACTGGCTGCACACCATTTTGGACTCGGACTCGGAAGCCCATAGTCCCAGTGTGGGAGCTGACACAGACCTGCAGTATGACTGTCACAGCTCACTTCCTTCAGGCTAGAGCTACCCTGATAGTTAAGGTTGCCCTGAAGGTCATTCTAAAGCCTGCAGTGGCCAGATATACCCACAGTAAACCCCAAATATGCCATGGGACCCATAGGATTAAGGTTTCCTTGGGTTTGGTTAACCTACCGGCACATATCTACCAGCTATCACTTGCGGAGACTCTCCCCCATGCCTGGAGCCCACCTGGACATGCAGAAATGCCTGTGGGTGCCCCAGGAGCCCCATCTCCAGAGTCCCTGCTCCTGCTGGTCCTCCCTTTCCCTCTTCCCAAAGCCAGAATGGCTCCCTGCAGGACCATCCTTCACGCACCAACACTGAAGGGCTTTGCTGCCCGCCCCCGGGGATGCGCCAGGCAAGCAAGGGCAGCTCATGCACTTCAGGCTGGAAGACAGAGCCTTAAAGACCAGATAACTGGTGCTCTGTGCTTTTGCTTCCTATCAGACTTTGTATCGCCTGTTCAGACTGCAAACTCACAAGACTGCCTTGTAATATGTTTGTACAGCAACCAATACCGCATGTTTCCATCGCTAGCTGTTACCACGATACAAGCAAGGCTTTGTCAAGGCTAAAAAGCCTACCTAAACAACTGCACTGATAACCCATCTCTAGCTGTTTATTGATGCTTTTGTGTCTCGTTGCCAGTTTTTAGACTTTGAGGTATTTGTGTCTCTGCCTAAGTTGTCTTTTGGCAAGAAAAATGCTTATAGGAATATAGATAGTATCGCAAAGCAACAATAATCACAGCCACAGATTAGTGGTTCGGCTGTGCTGTCCCTCCTTCACCGTAGATGAGTGAATGACCTACATTTGGCTTGTGGCTAGCCTGTACCTGGTACATCACAGCCTCAGCCCCTGCCCTCCTGTTCTTCATATTGACTAATAATAACAACAACTTATTTGCGAGCTGTTTAGCACCCACATATATCTATCCCCCAAAAACCCCAGAGGAAATAAAATGAGGTAACATGCTTTTTCTATTTATAAACAGAAAAAGATGATTCCCAGTAATAAAACAGATAGATGTTTATCTGCTACGGCAGAAATGTTGAGTCGATTTTTTGAAATTCCAGATGTGAAGTTTCCTTTGCTTGTGTCAAAGCTGTTTCATCTTCTCTCACAACCTACACTACCGCCTCCTCTTTCTCATTGTCTTCACCAAACTCCTTCCCTCATTCCTTGCCTTGTCCAGCTGCATGTGAAGAGACTGCCCTGGCCCAGCTGGGACGGCAGGGACAACCCACTGTCACAAGCGCCTGCGGAGCTTTTCCTTGGCCCATGATGTTGTTTCTGCAAACTGAGTTCAGAGTAGAAACTCACTGCAGGTCCATCGATCTCACTTGTTGAATGCATCCGGCAAAGGTTTTGGAAAGACGCGGGGTGCGTCTGCTCCGTTAGTTACTTCTCTGTCCTCTGCCTCAGTTTTTCTGTCTGTAAAATGGTAGAGATCAGGTAGATCTTTCTTGTAAAAGGGTTTGAGCTCTGGGGTGGAAAAGGTTGGAGTTAGGTGTATTGCAATAGACCCAAAGGCATTAGCAGGTCCTTCTGCTCAGCGCTGGATTCAAATGTGTCTCTTCGGGAAGCAGTCAAGTTCAGTGCATGCGTTGCTGGCTTTCCTTGTAGAGCAGTTGTTCGGTCCCCTCCCACCCTCTTCCCTTGGGCTTTTGGCCTAAGAAACGCAAGGCAAAGTCATTACCTCGTCTAAATTATCTCGTCTAAAATTATCCTCCTCTTTCAAGGGATGCTGACAGAGGGCCAGGCCGTATGTTTGCACAGCTCCCACCCAGGTGAGAGTGCCACTTTCCTCCTGGAGCCGCTGGGGAAAGTGGGACACAGCGGGTGACACAGCACCAATGCAGGATGGCTGTGGCAGAGCCCAGATGTGAAACCAGATTTCCTTTCTGTCAGAGTTTTACCCACAGGCCAAGCCCCTCCAGAAAACAGCTAAACCAAACCAAACCAAACCAGCTTGTCAAGACACATCCTGAAACTGCCTAATTACATTTAACAGCGGCCACAGAGAAAATGGGATATTTTTGCATTTGAGTGAGCACCTCTAACTTTCAATTGTTAGCTGTGTTTTTTTTTAATTCGAAGCACTCTTTGAAGCTGCAGCTTGTAGTTTCCCATCCCGCATGTTCTGAGAAACAGACCCTGTTACAGATTTTCCCTGCTAAACAGTTGCAGCGACAGGAGTGAGCAAATGATTTGGGGTCTAGAAAATGCCTTTAATGAGAGAAATTTGAGCAATTTGGTTTATTTGTTTAATCAAACTGAGGAATGAAGAAAATTTGAACCTGGGTCCATGTGAATTTAAGTTAAGAAAAGGAAAGTTTTGACCAGTGGAAATGAGAGTTAATGACAGATGAGGTGAAAGAAAACTCCGAATCTTTCCTCTTTTCTATCTTTCTGTCTGACTCTCTGTCAATCCAGTAGGAAAGAGAAGCAAATCCGTGAGACCGAAGTTGGTTAGACATTGGCATGACTCCTTGAAAGAAATGGCAGGTCCATCATGACTTGAAGTCTTTGAAACGAAAGCTAGCTGTCTTTTAAAATGAAATCTTCCAGTCTAGTTGAGTTTCCTGGTTCAGTTGTGCTCAATAAGGTAATTTCTAAGGAATTCAGCAAGAGAATTAGTACTGATGTAGCCTGGATGACAGAATTGGCTCAGTAGGTGAGACACAGCCTTCGGAAATATATCCAGCAAAAATACACACATCTGCTTATATATCACTGAAAATGCCTTATATTTCAAGACAAATTTTCTACATTATAATATATCTCTAGCACTGCCCCTCCTTCATCTCACTCCTATTTTCGTTTATCTACTATTTGACTGTCATGAATTCAAGGCTGAAGCTATCTTTTATGTGCACAGCCCTTGCTGCACTACACTCACATGCGTGTGAGTAGCCTGAGCTAGCAAGTGCTTGATGAGTTCCCTGGCCTGACTTAGAAATGATCCAAGTTTTATTCTCTACTGGAAGAAGCCACTGTTAATCAATAAGAGAGAACAACACTAGAGTCTCAGTATTTTCCCAGTCTCTTTAAACGCTGAGATATAAAAGATATAGAATTGTCTATGTCAAGCCTGCACCAGCCATAAATTTCCCACCATGACAAAAAGAATCCTTGATTTTTGTCTTCCAGGTATATATTCAAGGTTGAAACTATACTAACAAGACCAATACAAGGGCCAAAACCAAGTCCAAAGCTCAGGAGCCAAGGAGCTCCAATCTACTTTCACTTAAAATGAACTGGGGGTTCACATGGTGCAGAGAACTGTCTCTTTGCAACCAGGCACCTGATAACAAAGACTTTCATTGTCAACCATTATATTCCCAGTAGACAAAAGTGTATAGGTAGCAATCCAAAGCGCTTAACCTTCATGCTTATTTTTTTTCAGACTCCATGAAACTTTCAAAATGAAACCCCCAAAAATGAGGTGAAATGTATGGTTTGGTCTGGAAACCATGAGCAATTCTGTGGTTTTGCTTAGGTTTGTACTGAAACTAGTCCAAACTAGGTAGTTTCTTCTAGCTGAATTTTATCTAAAGATTTTGAATTCATTCATACCTGAAACTGAGAGCGAAATTTAGGGGGCATGAACCCATATAGTCTAAAAGAAGGAAAAAGGGTTTGCAAGAAACCGCAGGTCAGGTTTGCTGACTGAGTTTAGCACCACTTTGAGTTGCTCTGCATGGTGTGTGCTGCTGACTCACTGAACCATGGCTGCTCTTTGGTGGACCCCATGACTCTGGCTACTGGTGAATTGTCAAGTTGCTGTGGGAGCACACAGGTACTCAAGTGCTGCTGTTTTCATGGTAGCACCTTTGAATGCCTGGCTGAGCCTCACCTTGTGGCATGCCTTCTGCTTTGCTCTAATCAGCTGGAAATCCATATGTAGGCTGGCAGGCCTCCAGCATGGAAAAGTCTGGGGAAAAAGTACGGAGAAGTAGTATTGTCAGAAAAACACTTGCTATTTGGTACAGTGGTTCATGTCAATGGGTTCTCTTGATTGTCCTTTGAGCGTCTCAGTGTCCAACTCTTCTGGGCAGAGTGAAAAACCTGCTTTTCCATCCAGGGAAGTACTACGACATTTGCATAAAGGCATCAAAGAGAGAAATAAAGGAATTTGGGGAGGGGGAATTCAAGAACAGACAAGATTAAATTTTTCAGCATAAGCCTGCATAAATTGAGACTGACATTGCTAAGGTTCCTGGGTTACATTAATTCAAGAGAAGCTGAAGTAGAAATGATATGAATATCAATGGAACTGCACAGAGCTTTTGTACGCTGTGATTGGAATCAAAGACAGAAACACAAAATTTAATTCCATGCAGGGCAAACAAAACAGGATCCATAGTGGATATGTCCTTCTTGCGGATAAGAAATACAGCTTTGACAAAAGCTTTGGGTATTTTTAGGGTAACCGTTCTAGTGAAAATACTGGCAGATGCAGTATTTTGCCTGGGACAAAGGAGGACTGTCACTCAAGGCTGAATATTTTGATTTTGCTTTTTCATTCTCCTGTGACTTACACATTTTCTCTGGCTTAGGTAAACGAACAGCCAGTTTTTCCAGAGGTGATTATGCCCTGGCAGCCATGGCTGTTGTGTGACACAGTGATGCCTTGATTTCCTTATCCCACTCTTACGGCTCCTCCCTGGATGCACCCGACTGAAATAGCTCTCAATCCCTGGGATGGAGATCAAGGTCATCCCTGCTTGATGATGGCCTTTTATCATTTCATTCCTGAACATAGGCATTATGCTTATTTGGTGGCTGCCACCCTCAGAAGGGTGACGTCAAAAGGTCAATGTGATTTTTCACAAGAACCGCAATGATTAACCTCCCAGCCCTCTGCCTGCTAATGAGGCTCATGCTCCTTAATCACAAGCGCCCCCAGTCATTTTCCCTGCCTTTAGCTATCTGAAAGATATCGAGACCAAACCACTTGTCTAGGCTGTTTCTATAATCTCTCCATGATATAGGCTGGGGGCACAAACATTGCCAAACTGATTCACCCCACCTAACTCAACTATTTTAAGCCAGGATGAATCACTTGCCAAGAAAGCACAATCTAGCTTACACTGATGCCTGCCTTCAGAATTGGCCTGGGGAGGCGAGAAGCATTCCCTCCAACACATTTATGAAAATCTTGCCCCTTGTCAAGAGTAGAGCTTGTGAGAAGCCAAGCAACTCTGAAAATTCACTGCAGAAAAATGCTCATTCAGAGTTGTAAATTAGCACAGCTGTAAATTAGAACAGTTATACATTGCATAGAGCTGGGATCTGAACAGCTCTGTTTAGAGATGTTGATTGCAGCCAAGGCTATACTGCTCCAAGGAGTGAACTTGCAGCTTTTCTTATGGTGATTTTTCTCTTTAACCATGGTTATGGGAGACTAGAAAGCAGCTACTGCTTGCAGGTGTCCCAGGCCCAAGCTCGTAACCAAAAGCTACCAGTAGCTTCAAGCTGACCTTGTGTTAATTGCCATGAATAAAAAGCTCCAGATGACTCTCATCATTTAAGGTTTTTTGAAACATTGTTCTTGCCTCATTCTTAGGATTCCTACCAATTTCACATCTGGAGAGAAAGCTCCTATATCCCTGAGGAGATAGGGTTTATTTCCTTCTTTCACCATCAATTTTTTGTGTGGATTTTGACAGATCACTTAAGCTAAGATGCCCTTGGCTGCAGCTTTTATGTGTGTGCTCAGGCTCCTAAGCCATGTCAGATCAACTCTGTAGAAGCCTGGGGACCTCTTCAGGGAGCCTTTGTGGGCACCAACATCTGAAGAGGGTCTCCAGATTTGAGTGCACAGCTGTATTTAACCACCAAGCCCATACAGAGGTACCTTTAGCTTCTGATGCTTCATTACTTGTCTTTAACAGGGAGGTAGAGGAGAAACACCTTAAACAGGTGTTGTGAGGATAAACCCATCTCAGACTGTGAGGTGACCTAGGATAGGTCTGGTATCTAAGGCAGCTAACTATGACATACACCACAGTGGAAATTTTGCAAGCTCTTCCCTTCCTTGCACTATAGAGATGGAAAAAATAAATAACTTCACAGTTTCTTCCCTGAGAAGAAGGGTGATGGAGTTTTATTATTTTGAGAGAGGTGGACTACAGAAGACTTTCGTCTTGCCAGAATTATAAATATACTTTCACCCTACATTCCTGCTCTTCCTGTGATGTATATACTGCATTTCAAGCTAGTTGCGACTTTGGCTTTTCACTAGTTTTCATATAGTTTCCTGATAGGGTTTAGTGTATGAATGCCATGCTGAGCAGACTGTATATTTCTCTTTTTATAAGACATGGGGATATTTAGTAGCTGTCAAATGTAGAATGCCATCCTTTCACGTGGTCTGTATTTCTAATCCAGATAAGTGATACTGCCAGCTAAATTCAGTCAACACGTAATTCTGCTCTTCTAGTGAAGTTTAACCAGAGATTATGTGGTCCTTATGAAGGTTTCATTATTTTCTGTCTGACCTCCAGATCATTCATCTCTCTTCAACCAAAAGCTTTCAACACACTTCTAATGCACAGGAAACACAAATAATAGCTTTTGACATAAATCAGACCAACTAGTCTTTAGTTCAGGATTCGCTTCTTACCATGATCGATTACTAAAAGTTTCATATTTGCACACAGGAAAATTCTGGAAATTCTAACATTTCCAGAGCAATGCCTTTCCTAACCTAGACCCTTATATCTATGTCTCCAAAGACACCTGAGTTCCTCTTTCCATCTAAGAGACAGTGTCATCATTTCCAAAATCATTGCTCACCTGCATCCCCAGGTGTCTACTTGCCCCACCTCTTCCTTAGGTGGAGTGGGAGGGCCACACACAGATGCAAAACGCTGCTCAAGACTGATCCTGTCCCACAACCCAGACCTCACCTGATGTTTCTTTGCCTAGCTCATCAACATTTTTATTTTCCAGGTTTTCCGAGTAACACTGTATGCCCTTTTCCTGAATAGCATGTCAGCTTATATGATCTAAAGGCCCTTTTCTGACTTAAAAACTGTGAATGTCTTATGCGCATAGAGCGTAAGATCCTTTTCTATGATGCCTTGATCACAGTGCTGCATTTCTCTGCCAACCCTGGGTATATCTGGACACAGCTGGTTTCAGTGCCACTTCCCCTCATACAACACGTGTTGTCTGGAGACCTCATCCGAAGTCCAGCACAATGAAATGGAGCCGTTCCCTTCATTTCTGTGGGTTTCAGTGCTTATGGCTATTTCTTCCTGCCACCCAAATCCATTTACTAGAACTTCCTCCCGCTGACCCAAAACCACCATATGGATTTGTTCAGGCCAAGATTTTCAGGTGTGCCCAGAAACTTTAAGAACCATACTGAGACCAGCAGGTGTAAATGTCCTTTTTTCCCCTCTTAATGAACTTCAAAGTGATACAATCCTGTTGAATTTAGACCCCAGAGTCTGAATATACTTCCGGGTGGCTCAATTTTTTATTATGTTGCTTGAATCACACAGAAACACCCTGGTTTTCAGGAAATTATGAGAACCATGCTGGAAATGAAGATCCTTCCAGTGTTTTGTAACAATAACTGGAATTTCAGGTATCTGAAATCTCTAGACATGCCTGAAAATCACATTCTAAATAACTCTGCATTTTTTAAATTTAAGCTATGTCATTAATTATCCAATTTCTTCCAGCTTTGTGATTAGTGCATTATCTTCTTCATCTTACTCCCAAGTCATTAATCAGCATACAGAGGGGTTTAGTACCCAGGAAAAAGCTTTTCCGCTTGGATTGACTCTTACCAGCAAATGCTGCTGAAAGATACCAAAGACCTGCCAGCAAAGCAGGCAGCTCCCTTCTTTGGGGAGGATGCTACGTGGGAAGAATTGTTACTGTTTGGGCAGACAATAACTCCTACTGAGCAAATGCACTCTCTGCTAAATCTGTGGAGGTTATTGCACTTTTATAACTGTTCCATTTGTACTGCTTTATTATTGCATTTTATTATCTATCCTAATGCCTCTGGCTTCTACCTGCGCTTCAAAAGAGATGGATGGTGTATAACACCTACAGTATAAAAAGGTGGTTTTCCCCCTATAGTCAATTTTCAGCTAATTTAATATACCTGTTTTTCTATTGCCTTACAAGGCTGAGTGATGTAATTCTTTTGAACAAGGAAGACAGTTGCACAACATGAATAAACACTATGTAGCTTCCCAAGGAGATAATACTGTGAAATGACAGCTCTAATCTTTCTTTTTTTCTCTTATTTTCCTCCAGTCTGATGTCTATTTTTATTCAGTAATTTTATTTGAGAAACAAAATGAGAAAAGAACATTGCTATTCCTGGAAACCTTCCAATAAGTTTCAGGAGCTTTCAGGAGCAGAAGGCTTGGATGAGAGATATGCAGCTTCTCCCTCAAAAGACCATTTTATGGTGACAGCTAACAATATCATCCCAACAGTGTGAGGAGTGTGATATTGGAGTGTCATTTACTTCATTCTGTGACCAACTTTTGGATCAGGATCACATGAATAGACACAGATTCTAATAAATATAATTAAAAAAACCCCCAACAAACAACTTTGTCAACCCTGGCCCAGGCACCCATCTCCCTTGCCTTGGGCTGAGATGTAAAGTGCAAACATAATGCTGAAGTGCAATACGAGAGAGTGATTCATCAGAGGAAACTTAAAAACCTCCGACAACAAGGTGATTCATACCTTGAGTGCTAATGGCGCTTTGCAGTAACCTCAATTTACTGATTTTGCATTTCCATGTCAAGTGATTTACAAGTGCCCACATGTGCTCACATGTTTATATGTGTGCACTCAGATGCAACTCAGCTGAAGTTAAATAACTATCATTAATGGGGTCTCTCTTTGAGGATAAGAAGCGCAATAGCATGTTTGCTATCTAAGAGCCTTAATTAGGGGGGTACTAGGAATCACTCTGGATGACATATATATTACTGTGCATCTTCTCTGAGCTCTCTTAGATCTTGAAAAGCTAAGGATGAAGTTCTGGTAGCAAACTACTTGGGTGTAAACATGAATGATGGTTTTGATGAGAAACGCACACGGTTCCCATTGAGCATAAAACCAGAAACTTCTAAAGGCACCTATACATTTCACACCCCTGGATTTCAGTGACAGCTGGGTACCTATGCATCTTTGAAGAATTGGCCATTACTGTCTTTCAGAAGGGTTTTCAGTTCTCACAGACTTCTGTCAAGAGTGAATTTCCATTGACCACATGGATGGATTTTCAGTTCTCAGCAAGTTTATTTCCTTTCAGCAGAGAAGCAGATAAATAAATATTAACAAGGGGCTGGGATATTTTGTATTTTTCTGCTAAAGAGAGTCACTTGCAAGCTCTACCAAGAAATAATTAGAACTGCTGGTTTTGTGGTTCACTTGTTTTCTCCCTCTTTGTCCTTTTATGCAAAGCTCTTTGCTGCAGAGGACGCAGCACGTGCCAATGCAAATACGGGGCAAGCACCTGCTATTCAGCCTCTTGAACCGGCGCTTGTGAGATTTGATGCAACGTTGGTCAGAAGGCATGAAAGCAGTGAACCGTGCTCTGGAAATCAGGCATAATCAGGCAGATAGTGTGATAGGGTTTGTAGAGTGACATTGTTAGGAACTAGAGGATAACAGAGCATTGCACTAAAGTTATGTTTGAAAGTGCATCACCACCTACAAGCCAAGATATATAGCCACAGTTCCCCAAGAACACCTGTTTAACAGGGAGGTGTGGTGGTTTATTTACTGCCAAAGACAAAGCTAGAGAAATATCCGTGCATCCTGCAGAGTTATCCTGTTTAAAAGTTACTGGCTGCCTTAACAGTATAGCTGTCTTAGCTGAGCAGTATTTCACTTCTACATTTCAAGATATTTCACCCATCACTAAAGGGGAATCATTCCCAGATCCTGCTGTTACCTGGAGCAATCTTAGGTGTTTGCCTTTGTTGTCTTGGAACACTGTATAGCATGATATCACTACATGAGTAGATGCTCTGGGCTCCTATATATTATTATGTGTCCTTCCCAGCAGATTTCAGCATTTCCAACTCACTAAACTCTGTGGGTTTCCAATGCTGTACTAGTGGACTAACCAAATTTAGCTTAGAAAGTAACAGCCAAATTTAGTCTGGATTGCACTTGTTTACACAGGTGATGAATTTGTCCTGTTTTCCCTCACTGTCCTTCACTGATCTCTTTTTCTTTTGTAGTCATCACCACTACAGTATCTGGTTGTCTACTTGTAAGTAAGTTCAGCACAAGTGTTTTACAGTTTGAAGAGCTGACCGTGCACATCCACGTGCAACCACAAAAGCCTACAAGCTCACAGAGGACCGTGCCCTCCTCATGACACCAAGCATGATGTGACATCCTTAAAACTACACCACCATTATTCTCTCGAAAATCATCTTCCTTGCTGAGATATGTATCTGCTCAGCCATGAGCAAGAGATGTTGAAGCATCTTTTCAAGAATAGTAGATGCTGCCAGTCACTGCAAGATCCTCGTAGTTTGGATTTTCCTGCATTTCAGAATTGTCACATTGTCAAGGAGGGTTGGGGAGCAATGACAGTGTTAGGGGACCTCCATGTTCTGCTTCCCAAAAGGTGGGTTTGCTGCTCTGCAGGACTGACTGCTTTAAGGGGTCAAATGAACTTTCACAGGCAAGGCTGTGTAAATCTTTCCCTTGCAAATCCAGATTAATTTCCAGCACAACCCAGGGTGAGCGAGAACCACTGCTGCTAGCGACTGTCCAAGGTTTTACATTGACCAGGCGGGACCCAGCAGGTGAGGATCCCTCTCATCCAAGCTGTCAGGCTTGAGCGACAGAGGAATCCCCGACCAAGCATGTTGTTACACTATTGTGTCATCCTTAAGGAGAGGAGGCTGCTTTCCTTTGTCTCTGGTTAAAATAGATTGTGCCTGTTTCCATGGAGATGAGATGCCCTGAAAAAACATTATTTTGGAAATCTATAGAAGCTTTTGTAGTGCTATGCTCTAGTGATTTTATTAAAAGATAGTAGTAATAATAGTAAGATGCCAAGACCCTTTAATGTCAAGGGGTGTAAAAAAGAATTGGATTAAAATAGAAAGGTATTACCTCTGGTTTAGGAGTCCCACAAGCCCATATCAGAGGAAACTGGAGAATTAAACTCAGTAAATAACTCTACTTGCTTTTTGTGTTCTGATATTCTTCCCAAGACATCTCTTGTTGCTCTCTACTGAAGGAAAGATGTTGAGCTACAGAGACCATTGATAAGATCCTGTCCAGCTTCTCTGATGTCCTTGTATCACCAAACCGCGAATAGCTGAGACAAGTACTACTCCTAGTAATTTTGATCACGTTACATGAGTTAACTGGCTTGCATTTATATGAATCAAAAGAGAACACACATCTAACTGTGAAAATTTTCAGAAACACCCAAGTGTCTTCACAGCTGGCCTGGCCAGAAAGCAAGGAGTCATCTCACATAGAAAATGCAGGTTTAGGAATGGCTGGTCCTTTCACACTGGACTGAAGTAGGAATATTTCCAGTTGAATAAATCCCATTCAGGTTCTGTGAGAAACCTGTGATGGCCCCAGGCTAGGACAGAGGAGAGGCTTGTGGACAGGATAGAAATGAGCATTAATTCACTAGCTGCAAATAAGCCAGGGCAGGAAGGTGAATACACACACCCTCTGTGGGCACATCCTAACATCATGCTTTCAGCACCTTTGGTGTGACTCCTTTCTTTCTATGCCTCTGCCTAGAACTTGCACCCTGCAGCAAAGATGTCTTCCTCACACATTTCTATGAAATACTTCAATGAAAATCTCTCCCAACATCTCCAGACCTTCACAGGCAGGACCTACAGTCACCAAACTCAAAGCCTAGCTCATCTCTGAACGCAGAGCTCTGGAGATCACAGCTCTGGGACGCTACTGGGAATAAGAAGAGGTTACTCTGTGCAACAGGAAGGCAGAGTTCCGGCGTGATTTACTGAACCGAACTGTAGCTGCACTGAGTACAAAATTGAACAGAATTTGCATAGCTCTCCATTTCACAGAAAGCTGGTGACGGGGGGGGGGACAGCTGATCTTGGTAACTATTCACCTTCTGACATCAGAAACCTCCGGTGCAGCATACAAGACTGCCATCGTGAAATCCCTGATCAAGAACATGAAGCTCCTTCCCCTCTTCACAGCTGCGTCCTGCTTCACGCCCCCAGGTCCCTCTTTCTTTGTACTACAAGTGATGAAGTTTTTTTTCCAGATCACATGAGCCAGGATGAAGGGGGAAAATCCTGCCAGGAACAGAGATGGGCTGCAACTTGAACCTGATCAAGGGGAGATACAGAGCAGTACCCTGAGAGCTATATAAGAATGTGCTCAGCACAGGAGCAAACACTTTTTCAGGTGAAGGACTCTCATGAATCAGCCATGCATATGAATGAAGACACCGTTTCAAGGAGGCTTGGAGCCACTAACAAAACATGTTTGTATTTCATCATCGCTACCCTTGTTGCGTTACTCGTCTTTGCGTTAGCCACCATCATGGTCTTAGTGGTTCAGAGGACGGTAAGCAATTTCTTACTTTATTCATTGTCTTTTTTTTTCTTCTTCTTTTTTTTTTTTAACGTACTGCTTTCCAAAAATTATCCTGTGGCCAGAAAGTCAGTCGCTGCCTCCTGTTATAAATGCACACACATGAATTAGGGGAGAGAAAGATGAAACAAGGAGGGAGAGAAAAGAACTTTCAAAAAAAAGGACTGTCTCCATGGACAGCCTTAACTTCTAGCATGCAATTTTTACTCTGTAAATGGAAGTGGAAAGCTCATAATCCAATATGCAAGCCACCCTCTGTCCTGCCTAGTTAGGAGGAGAGGTGGAGAGAAGATAGATCAGTGCCTCAGTGTCTGCTAGCTGGTTTTAGATGTGTCTCCTGTCGCTTCTATAAAGAGTGACCACTGCCCAGGATGGTCTGGTCTGGTCTGGTAGTGTCTACGTGTGTTCCTCTGAAATATTGATAAATTTTAGTAATGGACATAGCACAAGACATCTCTATGTGTGACACTGTGTGGTGCTGTCTGCTGGGATGCACCATGATGTGCATCTTGACTCTTGAACTTGAACTACCCAGAACACTGGATAGGGGCAAAGTAACTCACTATCCCTCTCTTTTTTGTCAGTCCTGTTCTTCGGTGTGATTCTTAACGCAAAAGTAGAGTTATAGCAAGGATGACTCAAGGACAAAAGTGAGGCAAGGTCTGACAAAAACAACTGTTCTCTCTGCCTACAGACATTTTTTCCCTCTTAAAATAAAGAGGATTGCTCTCAAGTGGATCTGGGGCTGAATGGGGAATCACTGAGACAGTTACAGCCAGGGCAGAGGTACAGGTGGCGGTGAATACAAAAAGTACATTTCTAATCTTACCAGGAACATTGTCATGAACTTTACTGGGGTAAAATCACAGGTTAGAAGTTTTATAGGCTTTGAAATCTTATTGCAAAAATCTAAGTGCCGAAGTACCTCCACTACTATTCATAGAATGAAAGCACCAGCATGGGGCTGCTCGAGGAAGTTGGGCATGGAAAACAAAATATGATCTTTCAGCTCAATATTTTCTCTTACTAAATTTACCCTGTGCAATTTGTGTGTCTGTGTGTGCACATTATCCAGAAATTAAACCATGAAGGCTTGACTGATACGTCTTTAAGTTGCACCAGAGAGGAGTCATTTACCTGAAATCAGTGTTCTTCCGAAAGAGAAGCAGTTTGGGCACAGTTAGAATGAGACATGGGGGTTTTCAAGTGATAAATATTGGGACATTAAGGAAGATCTTTAAAATAACAGCCTGGGTAATTACAGAATTGCCACAGCTTTCCTATATAATGAGGCTTTCATTTGTATTATTATGAAAGTAAGCATTAAATTACCTCTCCATCAGGACAAACGCAGTTACACTAGTTGCCAGAGGAACAATATGACTGAAAGAGTCAAGGTTTTCATTTAAAAGAATGATGACATTATTGCAGCTGCTTTGGAAATGAGCTTGGCTGAAGGAGAAAGTAGGAAGCTGAGGTGTGTGAGGAACACGAATAAAATTGAGCAGCAATTTTATGCTGCGAGAGGAATTTGGCAGTAAAAGCGTAACTGCTGTTCTTGTTCTCAGGGAGCTGAAAGACCCCCAGTTCAGAAGCAACATAGTCATTCTCCATCCGCGACTCGTCTCGAATTTCCAGACCAGGGAACAAGTGTTGATTCTGTGAGATAGGTTCCTCAAGAAACTCCAGGTCTTGCTCCAAAACCAGTTTAGCTGATGCTCACACTGTCAGCATAAGGCTAGGCACAAACTCCTTTGGTAAATACAGTTGGGGCTGGGCTGAGCATCTTGCAGTATTGACTTCAGCAGCTCCAGGACGGGAGGTCTGGGGGGTTCTTGTACTTGGAGTCCTGTGGCTATTGAGTCCTGTTGCTGTAGGGAGTAGGGCACCATCAGTTGGCTTACTTATTTTCTTTGTAACCTCACAAGAGAGGACCAACATTTTGTGTGACCAGCCTCTTGGAATGACCTGGTTTTCTCTCCAAATGTTGTCGGCTGGATTATGTGAGTGATCCTTGACCGCAGGGGCAATGGTGGCAACTTCATGCCTTCCCTATGCTGAGCTGAGATAGAAACTTTTATTTTCCTCTATGCAAAGGAATGTTAGAGGGTCTTAGAGACAATGCAGGCCTTGTGACCCATGCCTCGGGTACCACTGCATTAAGAGGAGGCTTCTGGTGGCAAGCAGATCACACAGTCCCCTAGCCATTGCAGGTACATGGAAGTTGGCTGCTTGTCTTCCTTTTGATGAATTTACACTTGCCTAGTTTAAGATGAAGGAAGAGGCATTGGAAAGGGAAAATCAAACTGTGTAGAAACAAGGTATTCACATCACCCAAAATCTAGGTGCTCTGAATAAGGGAAATCCATCATGAAAGACCAAAATAAAAAAGCAACTATGATTCCAAAGCTGTTTCCCTGAACCTAACAGCACTTCTAATACACATTATCACCACCCTCCTCTGCCCTGCATTTTCCAACACCCCAAGAAATTTCCTTTACGCCTTGTTTTCAAGAAAGGTGGCACAGCATATTAGTGTCAGACCTGGGAAGTGTCATTTTGTGGAACTAAACTACGTTTTTGGGAACTAACTACGTGCAGTGCTGAAGTCAGTTCATTTCTTCAGCTTTCATCTGCAGAAACCCTTGGCTTCAGGCCATTCACTTGTCCCTATCTTTCACAAGTGACTTTTTATTTTTCTCTGGAATAAGAATAGTCGCTGTGTGGTGGTCCACAGCCTTCATTTTTCTTCTTAACACCGTTACAAGAGTACTAAAACCTCCACCCTTCTGCCTGCTGCATTTCACTGCTGCTGGTTGTACGTATATATCCACATTTATGTAGATCTAGTTATGTATATAGAAAGATATACATAAAATCAGTGAAAGAGTATGGGACAGAAAGGACTAGACAGAGGTAATTTTAAGACACACAGACCCTAGCAAATCTTATGCTGTACTGCAAGGTATGCTGTATCAGACACCTAGGCCACCTACCTCTATGAACAAATTCTGTGTGAATGTCCAAAGGCCATAATCTGGGATGGTCCATCACTGCTCTGGGTTTTGTAGACTTCACATTTTTAACCTCCAAACTGCGTGGGCAAATCTTTTCAGCAGAGTTAAGGCACCAGTGTGGCAAATGATAAGAGTCAGTGCAGATATTTGTATTTGCTGATCCAGTCTTCAAGGTTGCTGGAGTCAAAAATGTAAAACCCCTTCAGCGGTGGGACTGCCATAACCAGAAGTTGCTACTGCAGCACCTAGTATGTTCCTGCACTATTTGGTGATTTATGTCTGCTTAAAAATAATCTTGCCACGGGCTGCCCCAATCGGTGCCTATTGTCCCCCTCTGGTGGACAACCCTGACAAAAATTAAAAGAAAAAAAAAACCCACTGAAAATTGCCCCTGAAAGCAGATTTCCCACTTGTTGAACACCACAGGAAAATCACTGAGGCATTTTAGAAGAAAACCGTGCTGTTCCAACTCTTGCCATCGGTATTCTGTACAGTGACAGTCACCTGCTGTCTAGAGGTGTCACTTTAATGGTTTTGTCAGTACTGGAAAAACTGAATTTCACACGGAGCTGTGTTGCCTGTGATAGTCATTATCAGATCAGCTGCAGGGATGGCGCTCCGCTTTCTGGAGTTTTCACATCTAGTTTCTACCTTTGCCTCTTGGTAACTCAGGGCCGCCTACCTAAAGTGCCACTGCCTTCCTTCCCCCTCAGCCAGAGATGGGTAATAATGGTTTGAGGCTGAGCAGAAACATGGGAGCGCCTTGAGCTCTTTTTCAAATTGCAAAACTTCCTTCAAGGACAGCAGTCCAAAAAGCTTGTCCCCACAGAGCTGCTGTGTGGACATGCTCTTGGAAGCCCCCTGGACCTAGGTAAGCTGACCCCAGGCCAGTTTCTGGGGGACTGTGGTTTCAGGGTGTGTTTTCTTGGGCTTTCTAGAGGCAGATACACACTTCAGAGACCTCTGGTTAAATGAATAGTCACAGTTCTGACACAGGACATTAGAATGACCCTCTAGCAGCACCAGCCTGTCTCAGCTTGGGAAAATTTATTGTAAAATGATTAAGGGAAAGAAGAAAGAAATTACTTTCACTGGCACCTGATTATCATTTTCTCTAATGAAGAAAACGCAAATTATTCTGCTTGCTGAGTAAAGACTGAGATCCTTCATCATCAGTACCCAGACCACTCCAGACAGGGTGAAATTCATTGTCATGAATTCTTCCTGAGCTGGCACTGTAGAATTTAATCTCTTTGGGCTCCTACTGTGTACCTCTTTGCATCCCAAATTACAGCATTACATGCAATAGTTTTGCTGTTAGAAAAGAAAGAAGTAATGCCAGTAATATTTCAAAGCAAGCTCTAAAGTTTTATTTGAGTATCTACTCAATTGTCACTAAAATAAATTGCATTAGTATCTGCTGGTTTCACCCACTGGGAGACTTCCCAGGTGAGAACACCATACATTAGTACATTTTAATTTTGTTTCTGTTGCCCTGACTACAAAGCAAGCTGTGAGCCATCAGCCTTGTCCTGCACGCCATCTCCGAGGGAGGACTGCAAGGTGGACACCTCACTGATGATAATGTCTCAATCACTTTACCAAACGCTTCTCTACAGGCAGCAGTGGATCTGCTCTCTGATTTCATTTAGCATAATCTAGTTGGGGACAGAGCATCCCCTTTCTCTCATGCAAAAATGTGTTTAATTCTCCACAGAGGGCAGAAATGCTCGTACATTGCATTGAAAAGTAATGCTTCCCTGCGCCCTGAGTGCATGTGAGAGGGACAGCCCAGTGCAAGCGTCCAAGACAGGAGGTGAGAGGCTCTGGTAGATGGTCCTTGGGAGTATTTTCAGCCGAGACTGTTCTCAGTCCCACATTTGATGATACATGTGCATAGGATCCATGAGAGTTTGCAAGGGAGGGTGTCTTGTAGGGCACCAAAAAGCTTGGAAATGCCTGGTTTTTCAAACTACAGCTCTAGTTTCCCATTCTTCTCCTAACCCAGCAGCCTCCCTGTACAGCTTAGGAAGATTACCTGGAGAAATACTGTCTGTAATAACTTCTCTGCTGTGTTACATAGGTCTGGGGAGAGAAAATGAACAAATCATGTATTACAGATACCCAAATTATGAAGCACCTAAGCCATCTCTGTCTGCAGGACACAACATTCTGGCATTAAACCAAAGGATAACATTGCTTTGCCGGGAGCAGATGCAGCTCTACACTTCAGCCATGGTTGAAAACATGGTCATGTTAGGCCAAAGTCTAATTAAAAGTATTCTTAAACATTTAAGGCTAGAACATTAAGTATCACAAACAGACACAACATGACTTCTCTCACTGTCCAACCATCTTTCTTCTTCCCACACCACACGTTACCCTATTTACACACATAAATAAAGTGCTTATGTTTTAAGACCACTATGGATGAAGTTGCCTCCCACCACACACATGGTGTGCCTCATTTATCCCACGAGGTATTAGGTGTTCTGCTAAAGCTGGTACCAGCTTCCCAACTTCTTTCTTCTTCTTGGACACCATGGTCGGTCACTGGAACAGGCTCCCAAGGGAAGTGGTCACAGCACCAAGCCTGTCAGAGTTCAGGGGGCATCTGGATGATGCTCTTAGTCATATAGTTTAGTTTTAGGTAGTCCTGTGAGGAGCAGGGAGTTGGAATCGATGATCCTTATGGGTCCCTTCCAACTCTAGATATTCTATGATTCTATGATTCTATGCTAAATTGGGCCTGGCCTGGTCAGCCTGCACAATTAGCCCAGGTAATTGGTATCCAGATAAGAGGAGCTGGTTTAGGCCAGCCTGAGCAAAACCCACTCCCTGATACTGAATCACTGTGGGACTGTCTGGTGTGTGCGAGTGAAGGGATGTGACACAGAGTTTCAAGCACTGAGGCACTCTCAGTATCTTTACTCGGCTGTTGGGAGAATTTGTTTGCTCCTGATGGACGTTTACGAGCTGTCAGTGACTTTACTTGTGTGGGAGTAATATGCAAGCAAGCACAGGCTTCAGGGTTGTATGTTTGGATGGCAGAGAGGTGTGATAAAACAGATGCAAAGCCACAGCTGAAGCCTACCATATTTCACACTTGGAGCATGTTTCCTGAGAAGTTCTCAGGCCATGCTGATTGAGGACAATTTCCCGTGCCATTTTGACCCTTGGGTTTACATCCCAGCAAGAAGTAGGAGGAGAGGTGAAGCAGGATAACTCTGTCACTCTCAGACCTGTGTTGGGGCTCTACAGCTTTTATTTTCATCCAGCTACTGGCTTCCCAGGGATGGACACTGGCTCTCAAGGGTGTCCAGTCTCTCTCTGTCCTACTCTCTCCAAGCTTCACAAGCCACAGACTGAGGTTTTCAGGGCTTGTGCTTCCAAAACAGCCCCAACAAAAACCACACACATTTCTTACCTCACTGAGAAAATTGCTGGCTATATCAGAAATGTAGATTTTCTACGCTAGAAAAAAAGGACAGTGATGAGGGATGACTGAGAATGATATTTGGATGAGGCAGAGAGCTTGCCACATCTCTTTGCTCCACAGCGATCCCTCACTGACCTGTGAGGCTCTATAAGAGCCATATGCTCTGTAGCACCTGGTGCTGGCTCCCTGTGCATCAGGCTGTGTATTGCCTTCATGGCACGCAATGGAAACTTTTAAGATCCACTTTTAAAGCGGGGTCGTACTTGAACATGGGTATGCTCCCAGAATAACCATCCCTTCTCTCGCTTCTCTTTCAGGCAGCTGATCCTGCCACGGAGGGCATTGCAAAACCTATCAGGACAGGTAAGACACCTAAACTGACTATACATGCCATTTGTCTCATCTGTAATGCAAATATTGCCCAGGATCACAACTAAGCCAATTCTGCACATTGTAACATTTCACATAAAGTCTCGTCTTGGTGAAAAGCCTAGGTAGTGGAAAAAAAAAAAAAAAAAAAAAAGAAGAAGAAGAAGAAAGTTTTCAAATTACTCGGTACCTCCGGAAACCAGCACATGGCTGAGGAAATAACAACTATGTCTGAATCTGCCCTGAGGTGTCTTTGCAAGAGAGCCTTTTTGCCAGAGGATGTGAACTCAGTCTGACTATTAGGTCTTATTTTAAGGGCTAGCTCTTGCACATGTGGGCGTAACATTCCCATCTTCACAAAGCACGGGTGCAAATGTGTTGGCACATATTTCAGAACAACTGAACCTCCTCCTGTACTTCTCTGGCCTGGAGCAGTCATGCGTTTCCTACTGGTTTGTGGGGAAAAGGGAGGAGGGAAGGGGTAGGTCTAGAAGGGACAAGTGGAGAACAGCAGCAAGAGGCACAGACCAAGGAATTAAAACAGGCAGAGTATGAGCACAGGGAACCCAAACTGAAAAAAACTGTCCAGCTAGACTAGCTGAGACAGCGTACCAAGATTCTGCTTTTCCTTAGCGTAAATCCGTAGGAGCACTATTTATTTCATTGACATTGCTTCCTTGATTACATGGCCCTTAGCACCAAGTATTTTGACTTCTTGCAAATACGAGTTCATACTCAGTCCTGGAGGATAGGAGATACCATTGCCTCTCATGCTACAGATGGGAAAAATGAAGCACAGTATTCCTCTAGAAGCAATGGCAGAATGGGAAACTGAAGTTCAAGGTCCAGAGAGTCCTAACCATATAACCGTCTGTTCTTCAGCTGTGTTTTTGCACACAGGTGACATAATGCATCATTTGGGCAACACATACTCTATCTTGGATAATTTTTGAATCCGGGATTCTTCTGTATTGGGCTTGTTTCATAGCCCACAGGTCTCAAAGTAGTCCCTGCATGTCACTGTGTCCTTCCTGAGAACTTCACATCTTGCCTAACCATCATTTTTTATGTTTTAAAATTCCTGTAACCTGGAGGGATTTCCTTTTCCCCTTAGGATGTCCATAGAACATCCTAAGCACATATTGCTTTCTCTCTATCAACCGAAGTAGCTCATTAAGTCTTTTTAAGTCTTTCTTAAGTCTTTTAGTGCTTTATTTTATACCTGAAGTTCCTCAGAAATAAAGCAGGGTCTGAACACACAAGGCAGATTTGGATAAGGGCATTTGGACAGTCACATCACAGCCCCACTCCAGTGCATCCCAAAAGGAGCTTTGGAAACCTAATGGGCTGCAAAGCATCAGCCTCACCACCCACAGTCCTCCGTTGATGATGGAGAGTCCCCAGCGGCTGCAAGGCAGTATGGCCCCAGAGCAGAACCTCTGCTCCTGTAAACCAGCATAACCTCAGAGAAGTCACCAGAACTGTGCTGGTTTTCATGGCTGAGTTTTACCACCAGTTAGGAAGAGGTAGTGAAAGCTGTTGGTGTGGAGTCTAGTGATTGACAGAGGAGGAGTCACAGAGACTGTATCTGTAGGTCAGTATTATTTCAAAGCAAAGCACGAGCAATACTGGCTTTCCCAGGGCAGGGGGGAGAGGTCTCACTAATCCACAAGTGCATTGCAATATATATATATGCATTTAATTTCATATCAGGCAACCTGTGCCAATTGCTTTTTCTCCTCATCAATAACTGGCAGGTGCCAGGGAGGAACGCGCTCTCTCCAGGAACGTACAAGATGCTGTTTCATTAGCCAGAAACCTTTCTGTCTTTGGGTCAATATCAATTACAGGCACCCTCTTGCTCTGAATTCTGCTGCTAAACCTGAGATGATGCCATTAGTGAAAGACAAAGGAGGGACTGATAGAGAAACCCCACAAGGCAGGAAGACATGCTGAAAGCTGTTTGCAATGGGTGTAAGTGCTCTATCAGCCTACCCCTCATTGCCTATCAGTCTCTATTGTATGTCTCTGACAGGGTAATAGAGCATTAAAGTGTGAGCAAATTACAGTAGCCTTTTGTTTTTCTCTCAAAATGCATAAAGCAGGGCTAATTGATTAATATAATTTACTGAGGCCCCCTTGGCAGGGAGCTCTTGTCATAATCTGCCAGGCATTGCTTGCTGACTTCTAAGCAGTGAGTTGCAGCAACCGTTGCAAGGTCCCATCCAGCAGCTGCAGAGCAGCAAGAGACGGAAACATAAGAAACATCTCAGGACAGGGACTGTGGTGAGGCTGAAGTTGCTGCGGATTTAGATTTGGTTGCGTGTCTGCATCTCAGGCAGCCCAGAGGTTGACAGTGTAATTTGGATGTATTTTGCACCCACCTTGTTCACAACAGGGCTTCGAAGTCCTGCGTTGTCAAAATGGGCAAGCAAGCAAAAAATGAGCATTGCCAAGTTGCCGGCTGGGTGCTCAGCCTCGCTCCAGCCCTGTGTCAGTACCTGCTTGTGCAAAACATCTTGGAGATGCTAGTGTGGGATGCAGGACTGTGCTAGTGGGAACAGCTGGGGTTCACTCAGGCAGAGACTGTATTGTAATGCAAATGGACAGTGGTCCACACAGCTACATCTCTGAATTAATTTTGTAATATTAAAGCAGGAAAAACACGATGATTTCATTTAGATTTCCAATGAGATTATGTTCTATTATTAGCTAAACACCAGCGGGCACTAAAGCAGATTTATAGAAGCTTTACGTTCCTGACTCAGCTGTCAATCCTTAATGGATGGATTTGCAGGAATCCGTGAGCAGTAGCTGAGAGCAATGCAATGTCACCTAATGAAATGTTTGCGTGAAAAATGATATCACTCTCCTCAAAACCTATGTGTAATTGTCGGTGGAGTACCTGAGCAACAGGAGGAAAGAATTAAATTCATCATGAACTAAACGTTTGTGAAATCTTCTTTCTGTGGAACTATTTCTCTGTGGAAACTCATGCACATTTCATAAATATCAAATCGTATATTAATATGGGCCAGAGAGGTATTATTGTTAGGTACATTTTTTAGAAAGAAACTAAGACACAGAGAAATTTATGACCTGCCGACGTCTGGAGAGGTTCAGCCCTCATTGTCTCTCGCTGTCCTCTCCGAGTCTTGCTTCCCTATAAAGGTTGTAATCCTGGACTGATGGCTTTTCTTGTTATTTTGAACTACAAAGACATGATACCAAAATCTGTTTTCATTTACAGAAGGAAAAACCTGCAGATAGATACGCGCACACATACACTATTTATATATATTTTTGTCTGGCAGTAAGATCCATTAGCAGTTGATGGACAGACTGAGAAAGGAAATCCAGCACCCCATTCACAGTTTCAATGGGAAACAGGTTCCCAAATAAAAATCTGGCTCCGAGAACTTAAGATAATACAGGTGATGTTCACATCCTTGCTACCCTAGAGTAAAGCAAACAAGCCTTTCCAGATTTACAGCAATATCTCTGAGTGCAGTTTGGCCTTCTACAACTAAATCTGGTCTCTTCCAGCCTGGAATTGTCCCAGTGCAACACTACTGAAATTGCTGGGGTGTTAGTCACAAATTCCACAATGATGGGTTCTTCAGAAATGGATATCTCATGTTTAGACCATATAGATTTTTGTTTTTTCAGCTTCTGTACATGCCTGTGTTTGTGTGCATATATGTGAAACTTTATAAGGTTCTGTCTGCTCTTGGGACATCAGGGCGGATGAGCTGTGTTTCTCAGTTCAAAAAATTTTGGCAAGCCTGGGCTTGCAAATGCTAGAAAGAGTGCACAGGCATCCTCCTAGGCAAGCATCCGGAGGAAACTGCAGCTAGGCAGATTCCAGTTAGCCATAATGGGGGCTGGTTGCTTATTTAATTAATAATGAGATGACCGGTATTGGTGCAAAATGCTGAGTGTTGCATCTTCTGTTTCTCCAATACTTAAAACGCAAGCTATAGGTAAATATATATATGAATAGCTCAGGAAACTATGTGACCTATGGTATACTGATGAGCAGGCTAGAGACTAGAATAGTTTTGGCCTTAAAGTCTACAAGTTTTGCAGTAGTCAGGTGTGTGGTGATGAGGAGTTCATAAGAGGTTCTTCCTAAATTTGGAGGAAAGAAAGGGATACTTCTAAAGTTTACGTTTTTGGAAGGAGGTTAAATTGCCAGATGAGTTCAGTTCCTTTTCAATGCACAGAACCAGAGTGACAGTCCTGGGGCTCTCGAGGACCAAAGGCACTCAGTGCACGTGTGACTGGCACAGCCACGAGCAGAGCCCAGCTCTGCCACTGAGCCCAGGAGAGGACATCACCCAGCTGACACTTGTCACAGCATCACTCAGCTGGGACAGTCCATCAGCGCCAGCCGGCAGCTGTTTGCAGGGCACTTAACTGCAAGGAGGGGGTTAAAGATAGCTACAGGGACCTCAGATAGTGGCTGCTGAGAAATAAAATTAGGCAAGTTCTGCTAATTCTAGCATGCTGACAGAGATGTATGAAATCACCTTACCTAATTTTATAAGCACTTAAATCGGTGGGGGGTACAGAGGAATTGAAAGCTGTTTGTTGCCTGCCCGTACTTCTTCACCTCGTAAGATGCCTGTCCGCAGTCAGCCTCCAGCTAGTTGTAATGCCATATGCACTGCAGAGGAATATCACTGTAAGAGGTGACTGGTACTAGGACAAGCCACAAAAACCCCGTTTGAGGGGCTTTCCATGTCTGGGTAGCAACACTTTGCACTCTGGCATACCACTTTCAGCCCTTGGTTTCACTGCCCTTTGTCTGTGCTCCCGTTATACCCATCTCAGAGGTGGGGAAACCGAGACAGTCAGCAGTGAGGAGAGTTCCCCAGGCAGAGTCACATCTCCTCAGACCTGCCTGGCAGCAGCCCGTATATCCGCAAGTCCCACAGCCCTTGGGTTCCTCCTGGCAGGACACAGCCTCTGTAGGTCCTGCTGCGTTTTGATGAGACTCTCCATTTTGCGCCGCAGGTGGAAATCATGGGAATGTCAGTGAGGCCACAGCTCCACTGAGTCCCATTTCACAGTCCTGCAGTGTGTCCCCTTTGGCTCAGTGAGGAAAAGCTGCATTAAGCTCATGGAAATAGTCTGACCCTTTTCCTCGAGGCTATGCCCTCTGGATGCTCATCCTATCGTAAAAGCGGTCAGGAAGACAAAAATGAATTATCTCCTGATAGCTTCTTTAGGACAAAATAACCTCAATGGCTTCCTACTAAGACTCCTTCCTTATCAGCAGGCTTCCTTCAAGCAGCCTTATCTACAGCGTCCGTGCATCACAGCGGACAATGGAACCAGTGTGGTCTATTTGGTACTTAGTCCCAAATGTGGCTGTGCTTTTCCTACTTCTCACAGTATTTTTAAGCTCCTATTGACTTCAGTGGGATTACTTCTGGTTTACACTGTTACTAGTACAAAGCCAATTAGGTGATGTGATTGAACATATCTATCGATCAGTCCTGAAACTCTAGTAATTTCAGCCTCTCCTGGCTTGCGCTGAAACATGTCAGATAAAAGAATTACCTTGAGAAATAAAACTAGAAAACAGTTATAAGCTGCCTCATCAGAGCAAGAACCGGAAACTTCTCTATAAAACAGTTTTTTCCATAACTTGCCTTCTCAGAAACACAGCTGATGTAACCAAATAAATGGTTTAAACACACCCACACCCCCCCACACCCACACACACCCCTTGCTGACATCAATAAATGTAAGTACAGCTTTGGAAATGCAAAGTGCAGCTAGGTGAGTGAGGGGTAGCTCTTGAGAGATGCCATGAATATCCTGAGACAGCTCATGACTCACCGGGCTCCTGGCAGCACCAGGCTGCTTGTGTGCAGGCACAGCACTTTGTTGCTTAGCAGATGTTGCAGGGCTGCAGCTTCCAAAGTCTGCCTGAGCAGCAGGGGATTTTCTGCTTTATGGGGTAAACCACTCAAATGCCACCGAGTTTCTGTAAAAATACTCTCCCTTCTTGCAGGACACTTGTAAAGGCTCAGGGCGCTGACTATGCATTACCAGAGACTGTTGCTATCACTGTATCAGCTTTAGTTTGAAATAAGGGCCAGAAGGGTTTTCTCCTATCCCATGCCATATCTCCACATCTCTGTAGTGTCTGTGCACTCGCTAAAACACTATATTGACATGGCTAACATCAGGAAAGTAGGCTTTGGTTTTTCTTTGGGGATTTCCAGTGCAACCAAGTGACTTCGATACAGGACTTACTCATTCTTGGAGTGCAGAGAGCACCTGCTTCCCTGAAAAGTGTTTCAACTACTGAAATCAGAGGAAGATTGCAATTCTTTCAAGATATCCACAGCTGCCTTCTCCAACAATATGAGTGCAAAGGGTGCAATGTTACAAATCACCAACCAGGGCGACTTGTGTGTGGGACCAGCTTCTCCTTAATTTATTCATCCTCCTGACCAAGTACCTCTTAAAAATCAGGCTAAGTAGACACTGTAAGGGTATGGAGATTTGCATCTCTTGTACTCTTGGTTTCAGGAATCCTATGAAAGTTAAGATCTTTGACTTACTCTGCATTTAGTAAACTCCTCGTTCATGTAAGGAGCAAGAAACATGGCATCTGATGCCATGGAGTAGCATCAGGATTTAGAAGAATTTAGTTCTGTATATTAACCGGTCCTTCAGAGACCCTTGTAGGGTGGGTGGCTCTTATACCAATTTTATAAACTGAGTCACAGGAAAACTTAGGTGATTTGTGTACTCTGGGAGAGGGTAGAATAATTTGGTAAGGTTTTACTGAAACTCCTTCAAACTTTATTCCTAGTATTCAGCTGTAGAGTAAAACACAGGAAATATTGCCAGTCTCCCACCTGAGCTCCTATGCACATCCCTTCCGCAGCTGCAGCAGGGCTAGGAGATATAAAGAAGGAGAGCCAATGCAATGAGAAATAACCATTCACCTGCCCGGTTGCAGCCACGGGGATATACGCTGTTTTCCTGTATCTATATCTGGTCTGTGTATCCATATGCCCGTGGGCTGCACAGGGCAGTCCAGACTCTGCTCTGTACAGTCACAAAATAAAGGAGGGATAACCAGTGCCATCCAATGAATGCCCAGTAAGGTGAGAGGAGGAAAAGCTTACACAGAGCAGATGGGAAGGCGAAGTGTGGCTGGAGAGGAGGTGAAACACAAGGGGAAGTGGTGGGGTACGGGGTCCGGGGCGCAGGAACTGGGATACTGGGATGTGGTGCCGGGATGCAGGAGCTGGGACACCAGGAGGCGGTGCCAGGATGCAGGGCCTTGGACACTGGGAGATGGTGCCGGGACGCAGGAGCTGGGATGCTGTCCTGGGATGCGGGGCCTGGGATGCCGTTCCAGGATGCGGTGCCGGGATGCGGGGCCTGGGATGTGGTGCCAGGATGCGGTGCCGGGATGCTGTCCTGGGAGGCGGTGCCGGGATGCAGGGCCTGGAATGCTGTCCTGGGATGCGGTGCCGGGATGCGGGGCCTGGGATTCCATCCCGGGATGCAGTGCTGGGATGCGGGGCCTGGGATGCGGTGCCAGGATGCGGTGCCAGAATGCTGTCCTGGGAGGCGGTGCCGGGATGCGGGTCCTGGGATGGCATCCTGGGATGCGGTGCCGGGATGCGGGGCCTGGGATGCCATCCCGGGATGCAGTGCTGGGATGCTGTCCCAGGATGCGGTGCCGGGATGCGGTGCCGGGATTCCGTCCCGGGATGTGGTGCGGGGATGCAGGGCCTGGGATGCGATGCAGGGATGTGGTGCCGGGATGCTGTCCTGGGAGTCAGTGCCGGGATGCGGGGCCTGGGATGCCGTCCCGGGATGCGGTGCCGGGATGCGGGGCCTGGGATGCCATCCTGGGATGTGGTGCCGGGATGTGGGGCCTGGGATGCCGTCCGGGGATGCGATGCCGGGATGCGGTGCTGGGATGTGGGACCTGGGATGGCGTCCTGGGATGTGGTGCCGGGATGTGGGGCTTGGGATGCCATCCCGGGATGCGGTGCCA
>WAAD01004355.1:39276-146049 GCA_013389945.1 Fregata magnificens
AGCTGCCGAGGCGCTGGCGCTGTGCGCGCCCCTGCCCCGCCGCGGCCGTGCGGGAGGACGCGGCCCCAGCAGCGAAGCTGTCCCGGCTCCTCTAGCGGGCGGCTTTCGGGTCTGAAGGGCCAAGAAGCTCACCTAAAGCCCTGGCAACATCCACTTTTTAACCGTGAGGGAACAGAGCGACGTTTCAAAAGCACCCAAAGAGCCATTTTCAGAAGTATGTTCCACTTAAATGCCTAAAAGCTTTTTTCTGTGACTGCACCATAAAAATAAGTTGGTTAAATTAAGCTTACCTGCACATTATTTCTATTTGTAAGAAGGAGAATAAGAAATACAATTTTTTGGACAGACAACTGCAATCTACCAGAGCTTTAGACCGTTACTAATCTACCAATAGAGTTATGAATTCCCTGTGCGGATCAGGTATTATCAGCCAAGGAGTAACATTCATCTCTCCTCCATGCTGTTCTAGCTGCTGCCGCTTGTCACTTTGGAGCTGCTGCTGTGGAGTTTGTCCATAGCGCAGTTATAACAAGTGAGGTGCCAAATGCTGACAGCATTTTACAGTACAAAAAAATCAGGAGCGGTCACTTAATCTGTTGTTTCCTTCAGGGAACACCTCCGAAGACTATTTAAGAATCCTACAGAATGTCCCGACCAAGAGAGCCGCTGCGTACATGAGAGGTCAGTGGGGAGCCCGGTGGAGGGCAAGAGTTGGAAAAGAGAGATTGCAGAGCTGGCTGAAGAGCAGGCTGTTCATGTCATTCAAACTGCTTTTAGTGACAAATAGCTTTTTGACCAAATGGGCGTTTTATAGGAAAAAATCCTTAGCTTTCCTGAAATGTGGGTGTGTTTGGTAAACCCCCTATCTGATCACATAAACTTTTTTTTTTTACCTTGATAAGAAAAAATAAAGATAAATACCTTCTGCACACAAACACATGAATATACATCTCCATTATTTCCCTTTAAATATTGCAGAAGGTCATTTTCACTGCATCTCCCTGTCTTGGGTTTCCCAAGGGCTGTGTAAGTCTTCGGAAATTTTTAGCACCCCACTTCCATGTGTGAACTCCCAGCCCTCTGGCCAGGGCCTTTTCTTGGAGCTTCCTGCAGGTAAACCACTGAACAGATATCTCCATTTACCAGGAAATACACGGCTGCAAGTCTCATAAGGCTGAATTCAGGTCACTAGAGCTCAGCAGCTCATTTTAAAATTTATTTGCTTTCCTTTCCAGTGTCCAGTCCAGTAAACAGTTCAAAACTGAGCTTGGTCGAGAAGGGTATTTGTGAAGACATCCAGTGCAAGAGCGAAGAGCTGGTGATACGCAAACAAGGCCTCTACTTGATCTATTGCCACTTGAACTTTCATTTTCCCAACTGTTCAAACAACCCCACTGACCTCAAGATAGAGTTCCTTGTGAATGACAAAGTCAAGAGGCAAACATTATCCACATGGTGTGCATCAGAAATGTGCCAAGAAAAGACTTTTAAGACCTTTTTCCAGCTCCATTTGACATACCTGAATGTGAAGGACCGAATATCAGTAACACTTAATAATCCTAAATTCTTGAATGAAATTTCTCTTCCCAATGAAAACGTTCTTGGGGTCTTGAGGTATAGCGATGAAATGTGAGCAGCTCTCTGACTTCCCACTGCTGCCCAGACTTATCTTTCTCTGAACAACAGTAGCCTGCTTTTACTAGGCAACACCTTGTTTTAAATTTCCTGTCTTACCTCATCGCTAGGGTCAACAAGGAACTTTGTGAGTGTCCCAGAATGAACCCTAAAACACTGCAAGACCCACACCTGACAGATTGCTCTGGTTTGGCTCAGGGTAGGATTGTTGTTGGACTATCCAGCATATAAACCACAGATCTGCCAACGGTTCCTCAAAACAGTACTGTGTAAGCACAGATTAAAATGTAACTAGATCATGGGAAGAATAGGCAATATCGAGACTTTTTGGCTTACAGACCGCTGGCAAGGTGCCTGTGCTCAGGAGATGGGGAAATCTTTCTAACTGAATTTTATGGAGTAGCATTTTGACGTGGTCTTTCAAAAAAACTAACAGTCAAAGCTTGTAATTAAGACTTTCTTTACAACTGGAGCGTGCAACCACAACTCTGGAGTAGGTTTATGGGCAGATCGTACAAAAGCAAAGATCATGAAATTATTGACTCTCAGGCTGGTAGCTAAAACTCTGGGACAGGACATAGGAGATTTGAGACTTACAGGATATTTCTGTGCTGCATTCTGCTATGGACTTTATGCAATTTACTTCCAAGTGTCTTCCTTTTCACTATTTATCCATCTTTTCTATTTAAATATTGAGCTCTTTGGGGCAGAGACTTTGTATATGCACAGTGCTCAGCCTCTGTTCTCACTTGGGTTTTCTAGACCTTTTCATAACAAACATTAAAATAGTAATCCAGTTGCACGTCTAGTGACATAACAAAGTTCATTATGATACATTTTCCTTGAATCCTGCCCTGCCTGTTTGACAGTACCCTGCGTGACACCAGACCACACTGGGGTGTAAATACACCTCTAACACCTGCACTTTCTGAAAATCCAAGATTTAGATCTGAGGTCCAGACTTTCCCAAAGACAATTTCAGACCTGGCCCTCAGCTGAGAGCTGTGGTCTTCGGGCAGCCCAGAGGATAGATGTTATCTGAGCATCTTGGGCTTACTGGAAAGCTTAGATAATGAAGGATAAAAGAGTAATCTCTTATTCTATGAATTGCAAATAACACAGGCATTTACTTGAAATGGAATTCTTACAGTGCGGGGAGGGAAGGGACCAAGAAGTTACAAAAGCTAGTACCAGTTCACTCTTTCCCCTTTCCCCTTCATCCTTAAGATCCTACTAACGTCTATTTTCATCGGTGTTCAACTTTTTCCCCTTGTGTATCTGTACCTTCTTTCCTTTACATGACCAAAGCTTGGTGAACTGTTCACATGAAAACATTTAGTCATAGATTTAGTTTCTGGCTTCAGAAAATCAGTAAGTGTTTTATTTTTCAAGCTTAGTTGATGTTGTCAAGTGACGTAGCTTAGTTTGTGTGATCACACTCAAAATACTACTAATAGTAGTAATTTGCTACTTGTGTTATGTCACCAGAAACTCCTGGTATGTATTGGTGAGGTTTCATCCTATTGACCAGGTGACTTCAAAATACGCAAGAAACTGTCAAAGGGTCATGAGCAATTGATGTGATTCATTGCTAGAGACACCTACTTTCTGTTTTGATAAACATTGATGAAAACAAAAAATACTTTTGCTATGAATGGTTGGCAAAAAAACAAGAAAAGAAGAAAACTAAATCCATGTTTTCTTTCTTTCTTTTCCCCTTAAAGAAAATATATTTATTTTTATAAGAGTCAGCTTACCCTGCCTATGACATTGTAACTTCCACTGGGATCTCCTCACCCCTCTGGACCCTATAAATCTTTCATGTCTCTGAATAGGGTTTTTAACCTCTATCTGCCTCCACCTCGATACACACGACTAATGCCCAAGAAGTTTAAGCAAGTCTGGTAGTCAGGAATCATAGCTCCTGAATATGAAAAGGCAGCTAACGGATGAAAATATGCATTTACTCAGACATACCCTCCCCCCCCCGCCTTTCCCAGAAGGCTTTGAATTGAAAGAGAAAGACCATTCTTTAAAAAAATAAAGCAGCTCTCTGCATAGGATGATTTTGTTCTATTATTTTGCCAGATGGAGAAAATCCTGACAAAGCAGTGCTAAGCTTCTCAGCCCCCAGCTTTTTAATACCACAGGATAAAGCAATTTGGCCTCTACGCTGTTGCCTCTGAGAAATAAGAATAAATTATAGCCATAAAGAGAGCCCATTAATAGTGTGCAATTTTGCCATCAGTTATAAAAATGTTAAATAGCTTTCACTGAAAAAGGCCCTAAGCCAAGCAGCAGCCTCCACCCTTTCTAGCAGACTTCACTCTTTCATCCTTTTTTCTTCTCTTAGTTCCTAGTTTTTTGAAGCAGGTCATTTTTGACAACAATCCTGTACTAAAAAAAAAGTCCAGGCCGATCCTTTGCACAATGCCGCATCTTTTCAGCAACATCAACAGCAATGCGCTTTGGGGAACAACCCGTTCCCACGGTCTCAGCTTCACCATTTGCAGCAGATGAGCTTTTCTGCAGGAGGGTCCTCGCTCTTCTGAGGAGCACCTCAGACCTACAGACCCTGCTCTGGTTCCCCACCACAGGGCTCAGTCCATGAGAAAGGGGGCACTACTGAAAGCACTGAAGTCATGGAGAAATTTTGAAAATTCCTCCCCTTGTCCTCAGATATGGCAAACGTGTGGCTTTCTGTCCGTATGCTCTATTGCTAGCTTGACCAGGAACAGGAAGCATCAGCAATCTCACAAGCAAGTCCGCTCTGTAGAGGTTTCTTGGCCCTTCTCAGACACCGAAAAGTTGCACTCTTAAACTGTTTTCTGCTCGGCTAAGAAGCATCTATGGGAGTTAATATATGCCGTTATTCATAATCTTGGTTGATAGATAAAGATGTGTATTATTGGCTTGATTCTGGCTGTTGTTAATTGCTATAGAAAATTTTAATAGGGACTTAAATAGAAGTCAGGTCAGTGCAATACACTTCCATCCAAGCTCACACGGGGGCAGCAAACCTAAATCAGATCGAGTTTAATAGCGGAGATTACAGAGTTGGATCTGAACTTCGCCAAAGCTATGAAGGCTTTGAATCCAGGATTGCAATTAGACTTCACCTCCCACGAAACTGGCCTGAACCCAAACTCCTCAAAGCTCAGATCTGAAAATTAGGTCATGGCTTATCTGACACGGATTCATTATTTCCGCTATTCAAGTGCTTACTGAGGGACTTGGGAGTTTTGCATTCACTGCACCTCTGGTTTTGTTTCATTTTATTTTCTTCAGCACTTCCCAGAGGGAGGAAATGTCATAGTCACTTAGAGAAATCCTTTGCTGTGCCATGGGCCAAACAGGGGCTGTGTGCTACCTGAAAATGCACAGCAGTCCTATGATCCCACTTGGATCAATAGTGCACTGATCTTCTGCACTCCTGCACTCCTCTTATGCATCCGAATTCCTTTGGAGAGCAAACAGCATTCTGCAAAAGCCTCAGCCACTTGTTCATGCTCTTAAATTAATATTATTATTCTTCATAATGCTATTAGATACAAAAATATTTGTTTTCAAGCACCCTATCCTGCAGTTAAAGTAAGAAAGGGACCACTCAACAAAAATAACCAACCAAAAAGCAAAATAAATAAGAAGCCTTTGCTTTTTGGGACCTCTAACTGAGCCTTACTGACAGGACTTTAAAAAATGGAAGTGATACAACTTGTGTTTGGTGTGAATAGCAAGGGAAAACATCAAAGCAAAGGCAGCTTCTGTAGGAGGAATAACTGTAAAAATGTAAATTCTGATGAGCAACACTTGTGACAGCGGGAGTTGCACTCAGTGACCTCAAAACCTTTTCCAGCCTTGGCTTCTTATGGTTATAATAGGCTCGATTTCAAGAAAATATGACGGACTGTGAGGATACAGAGTCTTGGAAAAATGTTTTGGAAAAGTGCCTTCTGCAGCAGTGCCCCAGCCCCCCAGGGGAGCTCAGCTGAAGTGGTTTAAATTCCACATTTCTGTTTTCAGTACTGATCCCAGGACCTTGAAGATTTGGGGTGGAGGGGGGTAGAGACCAAAGAAGGACGGCACAGCACGTTCTGAAATTCAGGTGCTTCCAAGGAGAGTGAAGGTGGAGAGCCCCCAGAGCCCAACATTTGCTTCAGGGCCAGAGCCTTCAACCCCTCCATGCTCAGCATCCCCTCCGGGCTGCAAAGGGCTCGCTGCAGGCAGCAACCACCCTCCTCTGTTGTAGGACGAGGATGTTGTACACTATGGGTAAAGTCATCAGTTTTTCCTGAGATGCCATATCCTGCAGTATTGGCACATCATTTCCCTTCAGCCATGTCCACAGCATCTAAATTTAGGATCCCTATTTCCCTCTATAGCCAGTGTGAAGCAAGAGCCTCCAGGAGGTGAGTCAGAACACCCAAAATAGCTGCCTAGATATGATATCATCAGCTGCTGAGTTTTTACTCAGTCTGGTCACCAGGTCCTTGGTCCCAACAGCTTCATGCCATTCAAGATAAATAAAAGATTATTTGAGCTGTGGATTTATAATTTATGGACACTTTCTACTGATAATTTATGGACACTTTATACAGCTTCCCACAGAGTGCTGCCTGTGCTTTGAGGCTGTGTGAGGCTCATGGGAAGCCCATGGCCCTCCAGCAGAATACGTTTGTAAGGTAAAACACAAATGCCAACTGAGCAGGTTGCTAGATATATGGACGCAAAAGAGTAAGATTTGCCTGCTTAGGTCATTTTCATTCCCACCAGCACCTATTGCTTGGACTTGTCCAGAACTGATAGAGGGAGAGCAACATTTTGGAAATAGGCACCAATTCAGTACTTAGGTTTTGAAGTGACCGTTTTCTCATCTAAAACTGTTTGGTAAATATTTAGCAATTTTTTCATTCCTTCAGTTTACATATTTTTAATTTCCTTGTTTTTCTATTATTCTGCTTCTTCCTCTCTTGGCTTCTATTTTTCAGCCTGTATTTCTGCATAAAAGTGGATGGGAAAAAGCAAATAAAATATAAAGTAAAGTGGGAAAAAGGAAGGAAACCAAAGAAGTGTGAAGAATCGGAAAAAAAACCCCACCTGTTTGAACAGTTAAATGAGCTCCACAGAAGTTCTAACTCCAAGGATGTGAGCGAATATTGGCATATGCAACAATCTGAAAATAGGTATTTCTAGAGCCTATGCTTTAGAAGAAGAATAAGTTTAATGCTTAAAAATGATAATTTTATGCAATTTTTTGATACTTTATATGAATGTAATTCCAGGGGCTTCAACCAAGTTCCTCGAGCTTGACAGTGGTAGAAGGGCAGAACTTTTGCCTCTGGCAAGCAGAATTGTGTGCAGTATAGCAGAGCCTTTATATTTAAAGGGTATTTTTTTCATGTATAGACCTGACTGTGTTGTGAGACAGTTCATTGGGGGCGTTAACAATAGATACATATGAAATATCAAAATAATTATATCACGTAAAATGAAATCATTCTATGTTAATTATTGCAGTTTAAATATTGGGGGCATGGGTGTTTTCCTGAATAAACACATCTGATTCATAACACGGTGGTCAGTGTGTCCTTAATCATCTTCAGATGCATCACAAAGCATGTCTCCAGGTAGATCATAGAATCATAGAATCATTTAGGATGGAAAAGACCTTTAAGATCATCATGTCAACCATAAACCTAACGCTGCCAAGTCCACCACTGAACCATGTCTCTAAGCACCACATCTACATGTCTTGTGCGTACAGACCTGATCCTGCAGCCTAGTCACACCCAAACCTACTCCTTTTGGGAGAGTTCACCTGATGCTGGACCACAGCAGCCCTTTGGACTACCTGTTCGGGCAGGGGGCTGCAGCGAGCATCTGCTCTTCGCCGGGAGCACGGACCCTTGTAACAGCTGTAGCAATACGTATGCACGTGTCTAGTTGGCCTTTTACTGACTAAGGTCCTGAGGCTAGGGAAGTGCTTATGAAATGTTGGCTGGTTAAATGTGTTGTGAGCTGAAATACACCTTAGGGTGGATGGGGTGGTTGGCTGGTCCCCTGATGCACAGTTCAGGCCTGCAGCAGTGGGATGAGGTTGTGCAGCAATTACCGGAGCAAAAGGCTGGGTCTGACTCTGTGCTTGTCTTGAGTCAGTGACATCAGAGTCAAGGCAGCTGAAAGTATCACAGTGCTCTTAATGTTATAGGGGGATGATGAGAGGCACATCTGGCCCTGAAGATGTAACACAGCTCCATTTCACAGATGCAGAGAAGTTTGCAGAAAGTTAGTGGGATCTTTCAGTGCTTGGCAGGTTTTCGTTTTTCTCTGATGACAATAAAATGTCTGTATGAAGATCTAATGATTTAAACATTTTAGTTGAATGCTCGTTAAAAAGTTTTGGAATTCAGTGCTGGAAAGTGCTCAGTACTTTTGCTCTGACTCAGAGGAGCACTTCAGTGCAGACCTCACCTGAAGCAGGTGTTTAATTGCAACCAAGAGGCTCTAAAAATATGTGGCCACTTAAACACCTGAGTGTTTTTAAGCAGGAAAAGACATAGTGCCTGAGTTTAGGTGCCTAAGCAATTCTGAGTCATGGCATTATATGAACAAATCAGTAATGTACATTTGTCTAGTGTCAATATTTTTAAAGAGTCACTTCAGCTTTTCCTTAGACTTTGATCCTTCGTTACCATACAGACTAGGGGCTTTTTAAGCTCCAAATATCTTCAGTTCAACTTCAAGGTTGTAAAACTCAATAAGCAACAAGGACTTCAGCATGCATTTTCTTTAGGTATGACATAAAGTCACTCAAAGAATAACAGGAATTGAAAAGCCAAAGATCAAAAAAAATCTTAAGCTGATTTTTTGTTATAATTTTAAATAAAACTAATAAAGAAAAAAATAGCAACTATGAGTTTGTATAAGAAAAATAGACATGACTCATTCTGCAAGTCCTCTTATATTAAATTCTGTGCAGATAAGACAGTCACTTCCTTATTGTAAAAGATAAAGAAATTGGAAAATAACTTTATAAATAATCTACACCATGAGGTACATGCCATGCACAATTCAAAAGGTAATTTTTTTTGTTTTACTGAAATCTGAGATTTACCACCCGTAGGACTGTAATGAAACAAAAATATGATTTATTGCAGCAGATTCATTAGGATGTTATTAATTGTCAAGGATACGCTTCATTAGCAGCACTGCCAGCTAGAAGACTTATCCTTTTAATAGGTGAAGAAAAGCCAGTATTGCAGAGGAAAGCAGAACTTGCTGGCCTGAGCCAAAATCAAGAGCCGCTACCCTGGCGTCTGCAGCGGCCAGCATGGCTACCCCAGGTAACGGGGCAAGACTGTGTCCCCGTGTACCATCCCATCCCACCCCACCAGTGACCACTGGAGATCACCTGGAGCTCTGACATGGGATTTTTCAGTTATTCTTAATGTGCTGTATGTATATCAACACTCCATCGCTCTTAAAGATCACATTAAAATCTTGTAACTCACAAACCTAAAGTGCAATAACCACAGACTAATTATTCAGAAATGTGAGGAGGAAAAGTCAGTCCTTTTCTGGTTTTTAACTTATGCCCTTTGTATCAGAGCAACACACTGTTGCGTGGCTTTCCCGATTGTGTTCCCAAAGCAAAAATGACTCACGTGTCCCTCGCTTGAGGTGTCATAGCTGATTTTGTTCCATTGACAGTCCATTTCACATGTTTTCTCTCCTGTTGCTACCTGAGCCATCCACAAAAAGAAAGGAAAGTGGGTAAATACAGGGAGGAAACATCTGTAACAAAACTGTACACAGAGGAAACTAAAGACTGAAAGAGAAAACAGTGAAACTCGGTGTGAAAAAAAGCCAAGTCGTACCCTTCCCTACTTAACTTGTGAGATAATTCAGCTAATCCAGTTTTACACATCATAAATGTTTCTTAGAAACTATCAATTTTTACCATACAACGCAAATCCTGTCAAATGGACCAAATGAATGTGTTGAACAACAGTAACTACAACACATAATCCAGGAAATAATACACAAATCCACTCCCATTCATTGGCAAAACTTCTAGCTTCTAACAGCAAGGAGGTTTTTTCCATAATGGTTTTTAGAATTTCATATGCTACAGTTGGTTTATGCTCCAGGATTCTAAAATATTCTGAGCCTGCTCAGACCGAATATGCATCCCTGCTTGTTGGAGACCTGTATTAGAATCACAGAATCAGTTAGGTTGGAAAAGATCCTTAAGATCATTGAGTCCAACCGTAGATCATCGAGTCCAACTGTAATTTCTCAAGTCTGTCTTTGAACCAGTGTAAATTGTTAGTATTTACAAAGTCCAGGGACAAGAAGTCCAACAACTTCCCTGAATGATATATGAAGAAGTAGATTTTTGTTCGTCCTGAATATGTAACTCATATCATTCATAATATTTTTTTTTCTGAAAGAACAGGCTCCAAAAGGGACAAAAAAGATCTGTTTCTCAACTCTGCATTAGTGATCGCCCACCAGAGAATCAAAATTAATAGATTATGTTAAAGGCAAAAGGGAATATTGCATAAAATAAACTGAAATAGTTTTTTTTTTTCTTTTTTCCCAAATCTTGCAGGGCTCAGCCCCACAAGGAAAACCAATGTCCCAGAAAGTGAAAGCCATGAATTTTTCAACAAAGTCACATTTTTTTCTCTCTTTTTCTGGGAAGTACCAGTTTTACTGAAATGCTTATGAGCAGAAGTTGCTAAGACCAGGCTGGAATTTCTGGTCAAACCCACAGAAAGACCAAGACACTAACACAAAATATCCAAGGGGTCTGGCTTTTCCCAGAGGCAGGAGGACGTGGCTGCAAAGCCTTACACCAGGTCCCCTCTGACGGAGGAGTGCCCCAGCAGACAGCCCCAATCCCCGATGCTACGCTCCCCATTACCACCAACAAAACAGTCCTGCTGCTGAAATTTCTGCCAGTTACTACAAAAAATTGATTGTGGCTAATAACTTCTCTGTTGGGGTATCCCTCTCCTTGGCTGTGGAGTAGATGCTTCCTTGCTAATAACAGGTCCTTTTGTGCTCCGAAAAGCACAAAAGCACTAAGCAAGGAGCTAAGTGCTGAAGACCGAATCTGGGAGCTGCTGCTCATGATGGCCCAATACAACCCCTCTGCTGGAAGGGTTGGTGGTGCAAATATTACTGATTTCACGCCAGAGAACTAGAATGCCTTATCCCAGGATCAGAGGTCTAGTAAATGGGTTTCAGTTATTTGGTTTGGGGTTTTGGAGGCGATGGGAGAAGCTCTGAAGAGAGTCCTGGAGAGCTGCAAATACTTGCAACACGCAGGAGTGATTTTCAATCCAGATTCAGCATTTACAGTCCATAGTTGTCGGAGTCTTCTGGAAAATCCATTGCTGTGTAGCTCCCCAGAGAAGGTGGTACCCATCCCTTCCAGATTTGGCAAATCATCCCCTTGGAAGAGCGCCTGGAACAGCATCAGTCAGTACTCACCCTCACTCACACTCATTTTCCGGCTATGCCTCACTCTCTTCTTGACATCAGACTCTTAATCCTCTCTTAAAAACATAGAACTCCCTGGAAAATATCTTCCAGGCCTTTTCTTTGCTATTTTCTTTCACCTCACAGAAGGGTGGGAAGTGGAAGGTATTGACCAGCGCTTCCTCTTTTTCATTTCCTCGAGTACGTTTCTCTCCCACGCTGATTTGCATTGTGCCAGTTACAGGCTATGCTACCTTCCTCTCCGCCTTCTCGGGGAGTGTCATGCAACTGAGAGGTACCCAGTCTCGAAAACGGAGACAGACAGAAACTCCTTAGCAGAAGGGCACTGCGACACAACTGCCTCCTTCCTCTTCTTAGGAGAAACTCTTGTAGAAGTTAAAGAAAGAAGAAAATTGTTTTGCAAGTTGAAAAGAATGATCTTTTAACTTGCCAGAGCTCAGGATGGTTTTTGTCTGGGATTTTCCAAGGAGTCCAAATCAGTGAATGTACAGCTTTCTTAGAAATTCACTGACATTTGAATAGCAGCTTTCTAAAAATATCCTGTTCCTGTTCATTCTCAGCTCTGCCACTGACTCAGTATGGCTGTGCCCACACTGAGCTGAGGGCAGGGTTGGTCTTGGGCATGGTGCTGACATCAGGCAATCGCAGTGTTGGATGCTGGTGGTACAACACCCATGGGGGTGAGAGTGTGACAAATCCCATACCTGGTGTGAGGCTGGGGCCATCCCAGGAAGGATTCTGGGACCAGTGATGCTGCTACAAGGCAGGCAGTGTGGCTAGCCAGGCTCACCTGTAGGCAGATGTTTTCCTGGCCCATATTAAGGCTTACTTTTCCTTCCCATCCCTTACCAAATCTCACACTGTATCCCACTGCTCGTTTCTGGTTTATCTCAGACCATGCTTTGACAGCACGGGACAGCAAAGCTGGGCTCAGGATCCAGTCAAAATCCACATTCACCATGTAAAAGCATCCTCTGCAAGCTCTGGCAAGTCAAGGACACCCATTTTAGGCTCTCTCCATTTTCGCAAGCACTGCCATCCCTCACCATCCTCCAAAAACACTTGCACAAAATGAGCTACCGGCTATGAAAACATTTGCCCATATCCTATTTGAGGTTTATGTTTCCCGATCCACAATAAAACGTCCCTAACATTAATTTAGCTCTGCATCGTCAGATAGACGCTCCAAAATTACAGCAATGACATCAACAGAGCAACTTATAACAATGACAGATGTGTTTGTAGAAGACACAGAAGGCTTTAAAGGGCAAGTTTTCAATATTGGATATGTATGAACCACCCCCATGGGATATAGCCCCTGGGACTAAAGTGGTATAGGCAGTTCCCACAGTATCATTGATCAGGATCCAAATACTATACTATGAAAGCAGAACTAATCCAGCATGGCAGCTTAGACTTAAGATAGATTGGAGGCATTTCGACTGTACATCACATATCGGATTATGCACTTCAACCACGAATAAAGAGATGTCTTCCAAGGAACAAATCACAAGGAAAAGTTTTGTAAAGAAAGAAGTTTAGTTCTGTTAATGTCTACTATTCTTCTTAAGCTGAAAGTTAAATCTCAGTGCATTCCTCTGTTCAAAGTGTTGCTATTTAATTGTGATTTCTGATATTCAGAATTTTTCAGTTTACTTGAAATAATTTAATCTTGACATGTGGGTTATCAGAAGTTAGGACTCAATATAATGAGAAAGAAGGAATGGTCAAAAAAACCATCTAACCTTATGCTGGAAAATAATTATCTGTATCAGGTAATGGAAGGTCTTTCAAATCCTCTTATAATTATTTTCTAGAAAATATTAAGAAAAATTAATCACAAGTCTGAAGCAATCATAAGCACTGAAAAGACTCCCATCAACTTCCCCTGGAACTGCTGAATGCCCTAAACCTCGCAAACAACATGTGGCCATTTATTCATGTGCTTCACTGCAAGCATTACTCTCATCACTTTCTTTGCCTTTTGGTTTTCTTTTTTGTTATAAAAAAGGAAAAGCACTCCTCCCTTCACTGTTACCAGGCATGAAGCACAGTTTTCCAGCTCAAGAACCATTTTGATTTTTACACTCTCTCACACAAATTCCCCAGCCTCCCCGAGCTGGTGCCCCAGCAGCAGAGCTGTCACAGCACCATGTGAAGCCATCCCAACCCAGGCTGCTTTTCCTAGCCAATTCTTGGCTGCAACACAAGCTCAGCACATTTTTTGTGGCAAGTCACTAATGAAGTCATACAGCCTGATTTTCATTACAGTCAGGCCTGGATATACCAAGGCCATGGTGAGGAGGGGAAAACCCCTAGAGCTGTGCCTTTCCCTTCCCCTGATGAGCCAGATGCCACGACCCAGAGAATTTCGTCGGGACCACTGCCATTTCTCCTATCACTGTTGTGGGTCTCCGCAGCAGGAAGGAAAGAATTTTTTGTACTCTGTCCCTTGTGCATGCTGACAGATGCAGTGGGTCAACTGGAGCCACAAGATTAACTGGCAAGTCTTTATGACCAACACAAGGCTCTAAAAGAGACCCTGCAGGTTTCCAGATAAACCAGCAAAAAACCCAGGCTCTGATTCATACAGCGAATCATTTGGGTGAGGAATGGGAGGAAATCACTCAATGCAGACCACTGAGGAGTGACTTTTACAGATGTTATATCAGGCATCGAGGTGGTTGAAGCCTATCACAGTTCAACAGCAAGGCTTTCATGGCAACTTGCACACCATGCAGGAGAGGATCCTGCAAATATGTCCAAAATCTCAGATCATCTCAGTGATGGAAAGAGGCCTATGACCAAGTCTTGTGCAAGTGGAAGATGTCTTTGAATGCAGGCAGTGAAGAACCCCAAAGTCTGTGATATAGTAACATTTGACATTACCAGGTACTACTCTGTTTAAAGCAGAAAGTGACTAGAGAATGAGTGTATTTTATGAGACATGAGCCAGCAATTGCTACGCACTCTGCTAATAGGTTGGTTAAATGTGTTATCTCTTTTTCAGGCTTTATTCTATGATGGAGGAGGCAATGATACCATCTTTCCCACTTTCTTCCGAAACTGAGCAAGGAGCTCCATTATGAAGAAGGCCGGGGGGAGGAGCACTAGGGGGAAGACCACAAGCCCAGGAGCTAAACCAATTTGCCTTACATTTTCCACACTCCCCTTTTATGCCTGGCTTCTTGCTCAGGATCAAACAAAACAACTTACACAATCTCCTAACAGCACAGTGACGTCCTCACGGTGCAGATCTTTCTCATTCCTATTTCACATGTGTTTAGACATGCCTGTGAGATACAGCATCTAACGTCTGCTGCCTTCCACCACAACCACAGTGCCCTGAAACAGCTTCTCCCCTTTTCAAAGGGCTTGAAATATTAAATGAAAAAGAATCTTCACCTTAATCAAAGATGCAGAGGAATAGCCAACAACCCACTTGACATTGCTTTACATCACTATTTTCATTAACATCAGTGCAAGACCTCAAGGTCCTATTATGTTTCTCATCATAGTTTCTTTCATTTGTGCCTAAATCTGCACTGTGCACATTAAGGAGCCCTGCACATGCTTCCTGCTGCTCTTGGCCTCTTTCTGCAACACACAGACATTGGGGTCTTTAATGAGAAAGATGACATTTGACCAGGCTCTCCCAGACATTGCAAAATTAATGGGATCTTGCCAGGGATCTGAATGACTCCAGGACTTGGGCCAACCCAGCAATTAACCTGTTTTTGGCAGGAAGGGAAGATTGGCTTTTGGGAGAAAAACTTTAAGAAAAGAAAGGCTGAACATAGTTAAATAGATTACTTCGCACAGCCCTTGGGTCCAGACCCATCCTAAGCAGCGTGACATAACTCAGCATGCCCTCACACTGCACCCACCAAAAAGGAGGGGGGAAAAGCAAAAGGGTATTTCAGCTCTGGAGACACGGTGTTGCTGCCTCACCTGACCCTAGTGTCCCTGCTGAGCTGCCAGAATTGGCCAGCCTTTTCCGCGCTTGCTTTCCTGCTGACGGGACCTTAATTTGTGGGAAACCATGGATCTGGAAGCACTGCAGGAAGGACTGGGCTTTCGCTGCCCCAGCGAACTCCCCTCTCCCACAGCTCCACTGTGCTGTTGGTGACAACCCATCCCCACATCTTTCCTGGGGTCCTTCCAGGTCCTCACTCTCATGTGCCCGGGCTGCTGCCATCCACATCTGGTGTGAGGGCTCCTATGGGAGGGAAGTCCAATTGCCTTCACACAGCCCACGTATTAGGTGAAGCCTCCTGCCTCGCTGGAGCTGTACCATCCTTGAGGAAGACTGACTGTGTTCTACGTGTAGCTCAGTGTCCACGTGGTGAATGTCTCCATTGCCCCAAAAGAGGTCAAAAGGAGGGTGAGGTACCCACTGCCTTCTCAGCAGCTCTGCCCCACACACTACCAAAGGCAGAGAAACCTCACTTGGTCCCTGAAGGTCATCTGCATGTACCAATGGGTCTCTGCAGGGCTGCTAGCAAGCTGTGCAGGCAGGGCTCCACTAACCCCATGTTTCTGGTGACTCATGGCAGCTGCTGTTACTCTTCCTTCTGCTTTCTCCATCTCTGTTCATGGTCATCATTTCAGAATTAGAAAAATGAAACGATGACGTATATAATGTTGCGTATTGCTGCCTACCCTGCTGACCAGTATTGCTTCATTCTCATCCTTGCTCTCTTTTAATGGCATGTGGCCATCTTTCCTCTTACACTGAACAATTGTTATCATTGCAGTTGTATCTCAAAAGACACCAAAACATCTCCCCAGAAAACCTCAGATAAAGCAAGTTATCTGGTACATAAACTTTTATGCAGTGATAACTGGACCATCCTGAACCAATACATAGAACTATGTGTTGAAAACGCATTGTTTTGCTGGTCACTTCTCACAGTTAAGCTAAGCAAGGCTGGAGGAAGTTAGCTCAGGAAATAGCAAGAATTTGGCTACATAACTAAGGATTGTTTTTCACTTTGCACAATATCTGAGATGTGAGCAACTTGATACTACAGTGGTGCTATTTAAATGACTATTAATAACATTCCCCTCTTCAATTAATCTGAGTCCTTGGCTGAAAGAGTTGAAGAATCATATATATACTGGCTGAACCGGATCTTTGGGCATCTCTAGCCCGCCCTCCTGCTCAAAGCAAGACTGTCACCAGCACTAGATCAGGTTGGCCATGGGTCTCTCCAGCCAAGTCTTGACACCTTCCCAGGGAAGGGATTCAGGCACCTCTCCAATGGCCTATTTCTGCGCTGTATCACCCTCTGAGTGAAAAAGGTCCTAACGTCCATCATCAGGTTCCTAAAATGCAGTTGATGATGACTGTGAATAGCTCCTGGGTGTATTATCTGGCATTATCAAGGCTTTTTGGCTCCCCTTTGCCAAACTAAACCAGCCCAGCTCCCTCAACCTCTCCTCACAGGTCATGCTGCCCAGGACCCTGAGCATCTTTGTAGTCCCAATGGGAATTGGAGAGGGAGGTGCTGATCTCTTCTCCCTGGCATCCAGTGATAGGATGTGTGGGAATGGTTCAAAGCTGTGTCAGGGGAGGTTTAGACTGGACATAGGAAGCATTTCTTTACCGAGAGGATGGTCAAACACTGGAACAGGTTTCCTAGAAAGGTGGTCGATGCCCCGAGCCTGTCAGTGTTTAAGAGGCATTTGGACAATGGCCTTAATAATTTGCTTCAACTTTTGATCAGCCCTGAAGTGGTCAGGCAGTTGGACTAGACGATTGTTGTAGGTCCCTTCCAACAGAAATATTCTGTTCTATTCTATTCTATTCAGCCAAAACTGGACAACATATTCCAGATACAGTCCCATCCTCAGCAAATGGAGGGGGGGGGTGTCTAATAACACCCCTCGGTCTGCTGGCCACTGTCCTCCAGACTTTTATCAAGATATAAAGAAACCGTCTTGTTTTGTATTCCACACCTACAATCCCACACCCTAATTTGGTGTAACGAGGCCTGAGTCCAAACTTCATCAAAAGCTGTAGAACATCTTCCACTTATTTCACTGGATTGGGATCAGGCACTCATATTTTACTGGCATTGCCACAAATTTGACGATGCTGCCAGCTGCCCACAGAGCACGAGTTTGAATTCATCTTCCCTGGATACTGCAGTTTTTCCTTTCCTGGGCCAAATGAACAGTGTCACCCTGCCAGGATTATGGAGAACATTATCTCTGGCTGCATCCCTTTCAAGTGCAGGTATGTGGAAAGAAGTTTATTTTAAATCCCTTTTTCCTTTGGCAGCTACAAAGCTCCCTGCAGCTGCAACGCCCACGTCGTTCCTCGGTGCCTTGTTTGTCAGGGAGATGCAGAGAAGTTTCTCTGTGTGGAGGTGGCCGCCTTGGCCACCTCCAGATACGGTGGAGGGGAGGAAACACTCTGCAGAGGCTGTGTTGAGGCAAGCATTGGAACTTTCATCCCATGTGGTCACATGTGTGGGCTTCCAGAGTTTTACTCTCTCTTCCCCCCCAACCCCAGCTGCACCTTTATGCAAACCATATATAGAGATGGAAGCAGGTATTTTCCACTGGAAATGTGAATAACAGTGCAAGAACATAAAGTTTTGCCATATTTCTGGAACTTTCTTCTCTTCCTTGGGAATTTTTCCACCATGGCTGAAGACCTTTATGAATTAAACAGGGTTGCCCCTCCTTCCTAGGCTCTGCTCCATCAACAAAGTAAGAAAACTGAACCCCCACCTCGCCACAACCTCCTTTCAGGTAGTTGTAGAGAGCGATAAGGTCTCCCCTCAGCCTCCTCTTCTCCAGACTAAACAGCCCCAGTTCTCTCAGGCGCTCCGCATAAGACTTGTTTTCTAGACCCTTCACCAGCCTCGTTGCCCTTCTCTGGACACGCTCCAGCACCTCAGTGTCCTTGTGCTGAGGGGCCCAAAACTGAACACAGTACTCGAGGTGCGGCCTCACCAGTGCCCAGTACAGGGGCACGATCACTTCCCTACTCCTGCTGGTCACACTATTGCTGATGCAAGTCAGGATGGTGTTGGCCACCTTGGCCACCTGGGCACACTGCCAGCTCATGTTCAGCCGGCTGTCGACCAGCACCCCCAGGTCCTTTTCTGCTGGGCAGCTCTCCAGCCATTTCCCCTCAGGAAATGTGCAATGGGTGGCTGTCATTAAGTGTCCTCCCTGTAAAGTTCGTGTTGCTCAAAGTGACCACAGGGACATTTCTGAGGTACTAACACTTCTGATTCAGCTCAGACATAACCCACGCCTCAGGCGGTTCTGAAGGGTGAGGGAGGAGTGTTGATGTGAACTCATGACACCTGTATGGAGGCAGGTGTTGTGATGCTGACCTGAAACACCATACCAAAGTCTCAAATGGTCTCAAAGCTTGAGTGACCAGATGTGACTTGCTTCAATGCAAGACTGCAACCAAGAGGTCTTGGCACTCCTGGGCTCCCTCAGGAGTGGCCAGCCTGCTAGCTGTGAAAGAAGGGGGCCAACACCACGCATAGCAGAAAAGGACAGTTTTTTCTCTTGGATTTATCAGCAAAAGCCCCGTTGAGGACCACTACACAAAGACCAACACCTATTGGTATCAGCAGATGCACTGAGGCAGCAGGTTGTGTAGCTCTCAGAGTGGAGACCTCAGGTCAGGAGGTTGTCCCCAGCTTTGCTTGCTGCGAGCACATACTGGAGGAGCCTTCATGTTGTAGCTTGCCAAGGAGAGCAGATCTGCTTGAAATGGTATAGGAGGAAGTATCAAAAGGTAAAGCAATCCACGTCTTCAAAATCCGACTTGTGTGGAGAATGCATAAGCCTGACCTCAGACCCAAGCTTTCCATTTCCACATTTAGTCATTTCTAATCTAGGCTTTTCTGGAAGAAGTGATGGATGGCCACTTGAGAGGTGGTTAATGATTAGAATTTAAGGCATTCACTGAGGTCTAGTCCAGCTCTCTCTGGTAACCTCAGAGGACATCTGGAATAGCTCAAAATTACAAATATGAACTAAAATCCATAGAAAAGAACATCATAGCAACATAGACATGACTGTGCCATTGAGTTCACCTCACAAACATTCTGTTCGTTTCACCATATTCATACCAAATTTATCACGGAACAGCTTAAAATTCTGCTTCTATTTTTAGCACATCCCTTTTCTAAATAAATAAGAGAAATAAAGGTACTGCACATGAAAATACTGCAACAGCTCTTTCTGACCAGTGAAATCAAGACACAGTAGACAACTCTGGAAATGTACCTTTGCATATTGTGCACAAAATACTGTTTGTATTACAACAAACACTCTTTTTCTCATGGGAACTGTCTCATGCTATGACAACCATAGGTTTTATTTTGTCACTGTTAAACTGAGATGATACTTGGAATTTCCTTTCCATGGGCAATGTTCAGATGTTTCGCTTCATATTCTTCCAGTACAGAAAGAAAAGCTGAAAACGTTTTCCTGAATAGAATTCCTTAATTTGTCTAAGGTTTAACTTCAGAGGATTAGAGGTGCTTCTTTATAATTTTGACCAAGACAGAGGAAAAAAGCTTGATTAGATTAGTTTGAAATTAAGTCAATTTAAGTTGAAACGGGACAATCAAACACCATTGAAATCAAATCTATGGATGATTATTCTTGACAAAGGCAGTGCCATTCCTCCAAGAGTTTTCAGTTCATTCAAGCAAAATTTCCTTCCACAGGAAAAATATTCTTATCGGAAATATTCTGGTCAGTTCTGACATGGCTCAAAGTGAAGTGTCAAGGGATGGATGCACCCTGGGGTTGAAGTTTTGCATCTCACCCTCTTTGCACTAATCCAGCTTAGCTCTCCGAACTACGTAACAGCAGGCTGTGCTGTGCCTTGGTCTATGGTGCTCATTTTCTCTGCCATTTCCCATTTTTTAATTGGGTGCCAGATGAGCTGATCATTCTGGCACATGGCAAAGGCAGCAAGTGGCCTGCTTGGAACTAGGCAGATTTCTCTATTAACTCCACTGAAATGGTTTCCAACTGGACCAACAGAAGAGACCCATGAGCTAATTGATCTTAAGTTGTGTCATAGTTTAGTCCCAGTTGGCAACCAAGCACCACATAGCCGCTCGCTCACCCTCCCACCCTGGTGGGATGGGGGAGAGAATTTGAAGAGCAAAAGTAAGAAAACTCAGTTTAATAATTGAAATAAAATAAAGTAAAATAATAATGATAGTAATAATAATAATAATAGTAATGAAAAGGAAAACAACGAGAGAGAGAGAGAAACAAAACCCAGGAAAAACTAGTGATGCAACTGCTCACTACCCGCCGACCGATGCCCAGCCAGTCCCAGAGCAGCGATCACTGCTCCCCAGCCAACTCCCCCCAGTTTATATACTGAGCATGACGCCATGTGGTATGGAATATCCCTTTGGTCAGTTGGGCTCAGCTGTCCTGGCTGTGCCCCCTCTCTGCTTGTGCACCTGGCAGAGCAGGGGAGGCTGGAAAAGTCCTTGACTAATGTAAGCGCTGCTTAGCAACAACTAAAACACCGATGTGTTATCAACTTTATTCTTGTACTAAATCCAAAACACAGCACTATACCAGCTACTAGGAAGAAAATTAACTCTATCCCAGCCAAAACCAGGACAAGTTGCAAGAAATTTCCCTTAGCATTGCCAGCCCAAGTTTCCTTTCAGTTACTACCACCCCTCTGTCCTGGACAGTGCTCCCTCCTTTCCATCCTGGCGTATTTTGTTATTTTCATGTTATAATTGCACGGATTGTGGTACAACCCTTCAGTGGTGTATGATCTGTGTAGACAGCATGAAACAACCTCTGTTCAAGTGGTCTTGCAATGGACCTGAGAGGCAAGAGATGAATTTTTTGAAGTTGAGCATTGAGGCAGAGAGCATTGTGTGGCAGCTAGATTTTTAACAGCATTTCAGCACCTATTTCACTGACAGAGATCAAGCACAATTTCCAAAAGCAACTAAATATGCTTCATGAGAACCATTCCAGATGAATGTCACTGCACTAGCACCAAGGAGCAGCATCACATTAACACAGCTAGTTTCCCAACAACATAAAACAACAGTATAAAAAAAAATGAGTCCTTTAAAAAAGTTGTGTTGGTTCCTTCTCCCCAGTCATCACGGTAGACACCGTAAGTTTTGTGTTACCTGACCTGGGAAGACTTAGAAAGTACTTCCGCACTACGGCTGCAACCCTAAACAGTACAGAGATTAATCTAAACAAGATAGATATTACGGGTGAAAACATTATTGGCATATAAGAAATGCCTGTTACTGAAGAAATCTACTTTAATAATAGTAACAACAATAACAATAGCAATACTAGTAATACTAGTAATAATATTAATAACAACTTCTGATGAAATCATCAAGTGCTTCACAAATAAGAAGCCCAGTATCATAGCCCATGTTTTCCTATTGCAAGTTCAAAGCCCAGACAAGCAAAGCAACGGGCCAGTGCAGAATGCATGTTTTTAAGCTGCAGGCCAGTGCTCTCGAGGGCATTTTACGTAGTAACTGTAGCCAGCTCTCAAAGAAGCCTGTAATCATCTTTTAGCCACACACTTCATCTGTATTTATGCCTTATGCTGCTTGCATTCTCCACACCCCTAGTAATCCTCACTGAGTTTTCCTGGAAAACCTTCAGTTGGACATTCTGCTACAGAGATGCTATAGACATACATACATGACAGCACTTTATACTGTTATTTCGGACTGTCTTTTCCGTGGGAGCTCAATAAAAATACTTTGAGACCTAGTGCTCAGCAACCTTGAACCATACACAGCTGTCCATCCATTTCTGAAAGTCTTTGCTAAAGATGGTGGTCTGCCAAATGACCATGCCCCAGCATGGAGGTGAATTGTGCACCCCAGGTACACAAGCCAGCGTTGGGCCAGCTGGGGATCCACAGTTGTCCCAGAGCGGGAGGGCTGCCCTCAGCTTCCAGGCTTGCTGCATAGCTGTCCCCTGGCACTTCAGCAAGAGGTGGTTTGTGGCACGTCATTACGCACTGTGGGTGCCAGGGATTGCGCAAGCGGTGGTGGTGATTTCCAGGAGCAAGATTACTTCCCTGCCATGAGAACAGCCACTACTATGAGAGCTATTCACCCTGTTTATATTAGCTGCCTGCTGCGAGCAGTCAAGCACAATTCAAACCCATGAATGAGGAAAGGGATGGATTGCTTGGTACCCACAAGAAGCCCTCTTTGTATCATAGTGTTGAGGCATGCAGCCAAGCAGAGGCACAGCAGAGGTGCTGTAGCCTCCTGGATCATGCCTGTGGCAGCACCATTTGAGAAAGCCATGGAGGAAAGTGAAAGCACAAACCAGACCTAGATATGAGAGAAGCCTCTCTAGACTCACTAGGTTTTTGTCAAAGGTCTGTGATTTCCATTAAAGACAGTAGTTACTCATTCCTTGCACTGATACCATTTGACCCCAAGTGCTCTTTCATTACTTATTCTAAAAACCAGTCCTAGATGATTCATCAAGGGAGATTTTTCCCTTGAATCCCCAAGACTTTAGGTAGCTCCTGCAAAATCGGGAGGGCACGGTGTTGAGACATCACATAGGAGTTTGGGGTTGAGGACTGAAGGACAGAGGAAGAACATTCAGTGGTGTAAAAAAAGATTACTGGAATGACCCAGAGGATGGGGGAGGTGGGAGGAACAGGGACAGGAGGAATTTGGGAAAAAAAGGGTAATGGTGTGACTCAAAAAACTGTGGAAAGTTCAACAGAAAAATGAAATAGAGGAGCCTGCTAGCCTAGGCAGGGAGGCAGGAATAGCTTCATGATTCAAGCTCATTCCTTTCCTCCCATGAGGTGGGGAAGGCCGCTCTGCTAAAGGCTCAGGATAAAGGAAAAACAAGGGCATCTTTCATCCAGCATCTGCTCGAAATGAACGCACAGAGACAATTTATTTCTATAAAGGTTGTTTAGCTGAAAGCTGTAGAAGTCACTACGATGTTCCTCCTGTGGTTTTCTACAGCTGTGTTGTTACCTTAAGATCACTGCCTTTTCTCAACACACAAGATGAGTTAGGATGTTTTTCCCCACTTTCTATACTTCACAATTTAGGTAACAGGTAAAGTTTCTGGGAATGACATGGTAGTCTGCATGGTATTTCTGCAAATGGAAGAGTTTTATTACACATTACAGAGAGATGTTAAGGCTTTCCACAATAATTCACCTTCCAGCAACTAGAGAGGAGAGTTTAATCAATAATAACTACAAAAAAATGGGCATTAGTCCTTCAGCTACAGCAATGCCATGCAACTTGTACATGACAAAGAGACTAGAATGCAGGGCAAGATTATTTTGCAGATTTGGGAGAAGTCATGTTATTCTTGCTTGACCCACCTATGATAGCATAAGGGAGGGAGAGAGGGTGTGATTTGTGCCAGTTCTCTCATTTGAAGTCATTTAGTAAGTCTTACACAACAAATCCTTTCCAAGTACTTCAAACTGACCCCCTAAACCTGAGTTGCTCAGATTATCCAGGTATTTCTGAAAGTCCTGGTCCACATTCTTCAACTTGGTAGTAGTGAGACTTAAGGAAAGAAAAGAAGAGGCTAAGGAAAAGAGGCTAAAATCCTTCTGCCTGCATCTTGTTTAATTTACCATGGCAGCTCTACAGCCCATTTGCAGTCCATCTGCACTTCTCTCCAACCTTCCCTGTATCTCTCCCCTTCCCACTTGTGGAGTTGGGTGTAACAGGGCCCACCACACAGCTGAAAGGGAAATATATGTCCTTGGAAGCTCACTTCGGTGTCTGGAGGAGCAGGATATGCTTGGGTCTCGGCTGCCTTCTAGAAGGCCACAACACTGCTGTCTTATAATATGGCCAAACCACTTTAAAGTATCGATGTGTATATTACTTGATAGTTGTATGTAGCAAGGTGGAATTAGATGATGAACATAAAATATTTCTGTCATGTTTCTTCCCTCACATCCCAGCATATTTTGTCGAACTGAATTATTACTTCCCCCAGTGGTCTCACCCTGCCAACGGTCTCACCTTGCTTCTACTTTTAGATTACCAAGGCCAGAACTTTATTGATCAAAGTAAAACCAGAAGTGATTTCCCTTTAACAGTTGAATGGTGGAGAGTATCAGGGAACAGCCTTTCTTTATAAGAGACCTGCATGCTGCCCATGTCATATCCACCTCCCCTCTGGCACGCCTCCTGCAAGCCTACTTTCTCTACACTTATAAGACTCAGAAATGAAAAATTCTTCATATTGTCAATAGTAGTGTGTTAATTTATAGGGCTCAAATCCCATCAGATTAGATAATAAAACATTCTAGAGGCCGAACATTTTGGCAAGCATTATGGCATGATATCTATACATAAGTAACAATGATTTTAGGTGAAAGTATAAAAACAAGCTGATGTTTAACCTGGGAAATGAGATGTGCTTACAGATAGGAGCTATATGACTAGGTATAATTTTGTGATAAGGCACAGACTGTGTCACTTAGTTGAGCACCTGTTTCTCAGCATTTTCCCCATATAACACCTTTAACATCACGTACTGTCTTTTTGTTTTGCCATACCAGAGAGGTTGCAAGTAGGAAAAAATAACAAGCTCTTAGTGAATTTTGCTTTTTCAAATAATTCTTTGACCCCAGTTTTTAAAAATTTAACTTTTACTGCTCGATTTCTGTATAGGTTAACCTATAACTTCTTCTAGCAACTATAGCTCAGAGTTCAGCTCTACAAAGGTAATGAGCTTTAATTAGATCCAATCCATCTTATCAGGTAGTCAAAAAGTCAAAGTTTTGATTGTGGCATAGTCACAACCTGTGTCAAGAGATAGTGATCCTTCTAAAAGCCACCACTGTACTCCAGTAACACTATTATTTCATCCACCGGAAATCTTGGCTCCAATGCTCAGTGCAAATCATTTCTACTCTTTCCCAGTGGTCACTGACTCACTGGCTTTGCCCACACAACAGGACTGGGAGATGAGGGCTGTTGCATCACTATTCCAGACTCATGGACATACTGGAGCACATGATGGCTCGATCTCCGCATTTGTATGCCCACGCTTGCATGTCCCAGAGCGTTCAGAGGAATGGTGTAGTCCCAGCTCCTGCTCTGGCCTGCAGTGTGGTCATGGACTGAGAGCACACCCACAAACCAGGAACGGTGCATAGAATAGAGGGCTCCTCAGGTGAGATCACAGGTGAGATTCTGCCAAGAGATCCTAGGGGAAGAGAGGAGGGATAGAGACCTGTTGACAAGTTTCAGGGATTGACTCATTAACTTCCTCGGCACTTGAGAAAGGCCCAATTAAAAAGCAGCAAAATTCTGACCTCAGAAAGCAGCCAGAAACATTAGCCTCACGGAGACTCCTAACTGGAGCCTGCATCTGAGGCTGGGCTGTTCCAACAAGTCTCCTTCCTCACCCACTCAAATGTAATTCAACCTATGAAGCTGACAGAGCAATAATGCCTTTCGGTGAATTGCCTCATTAACCACACCCCAGCAGCCTTCGCTTGTGCTGAGACGACTCCTCTCACGCTCTTCCACTATCCCAAACAGGTAGGCTTCAGGGGCGCAACTTCATCCTAATTACACCATTACTTTTACCAAAACCCGCACAGTATCGGAGCACGCTTTACCTGGGTGATTCAAGCCTGCTGTAAGCCACTTTCTTGGACGTGACAGACCCACTTTCCCACCTCAGGCCCCCTAAACCTAGATCCTAGTGGCTAACCAATTACCAGCCTCCACCAGGTCCTTCTGCGCAGATTGACCATGAGATTTGGCCATCATGTCTTCCACAGACCTAGTCTTCCCAGACTGCTCTCTCATCCTTCTGCCACATACTCCCACAAAGCCAGATGTGTTCATAGTTCAAGCCTGTCTCCTGTCCTCCTTAAGCACTCTCCTCTTGTGATGGGAACCTCACTGAACAGTTCATACCAGCACCAGGCTCGTATAGCCCCTCTACAAAGTGACCCCGGGGTCAGGCCATTCCCTTGAGGGGTCCCATCTTATTATTATTCACTTTGGTAGTCTGCAGTTAGTTTTTGTGCAGACATGTATTTTCTCTCTGGTCATTACTTGGGCAGTCAGCCTTCTGCACATGCCATGAGGTTGTAGCAGTATGCTGTCCCAGGTTAATAGCTTGCCAGTGTCAGCTGCAGGCACACTCTTGCAGCTTGATATACTCTTCCAACCAATCACGGAGAGAACTAATTCCCAGTTTCCCAAACTATTCCAACTATGAGTGTCAAATCAAAAGCTTAAATCAAATTATGAATCTCAAAGCAAAAGAAAACCTCAAAGCAATTGCATTGAACACATGCATGCAAACACACAACTGTCCTGATAGGAGACTTCCCTCCACACAACTGTCACCTCAAAAACGCAGGAGGAATTTCCCAGCTTCACCCCAGTCCCAATGGTGCATCTTAGGAATGCACCATTTTTTCTTTTGGGGAGGCTAGAGTTTTGTTCAACTTTTTTGGACGTCAGCCCAAGAAAAATAGGTCTAATCTGTCCAAGAAAATCAGATCTCAGGAATTGTTCATATGATACCTGAATTTCACAGGTGTTGAGAGGCCTGGTGAGTTAATAATGACAGAGCACTTAAGAGTCCTTCACAGCGAGAAGCCACATAAATACTCCAGATAAATGCTGCATAGAGCTAATCTGATTCTTCTGGTAATTCTATAAAACTCAGATGATTTTGCTCTTCTGTTCGGATTTTCACAAATGTTTATATCATCCCTGAAACAATAATCTGTTTGGCACTAAATATAGCAAAGCTTAAGTGAGTGAAGGCTTGAGTCAGTCTCCCCTTGTTCACATTTGTTTCACTTCTGCATTTGAAGCCATGACAACGTATTTTGTTCAACATGAAAATAACATCCTCTCCCCCCTTGTAATTTCTTTTCCCTAGTCCCACCTCACTGCTCATCCTAGTAGGAGGTCGTGGTTTTCTTCGCTCACCATAAGCAGCATTTGTCCACAGACAGCAGAGGCTCATAAGACCTTACAGACCTTACAGAGTGTCTCTTGTTTTGATTTGCATCTCTTGTGTTCTGGGCTGAACCACCCTTATGAATCACAATGAACTTTATGATATATTAATTCGACAGAGCAGCTTATACATTGCAATTTCCAGGGACAAAAGCCAAGGTCAGCCCTTTATGGATAGGTGGAAAACAACCTTAATGCTGGCTGACAACTGGTCTCAAATCATACACCAGGTCATATAGGCTAAATTTAAGGATAGTTTTACAAAAGAGAAACTTCATCCTCCATGCATCCAAGTACCTATCCACATACATATCAAAAGGCTGACCCTGAGAGCTCACTGTCCCCCCAGCAAGAGTTGAACATCTCCTGTATGTCTGGCAACACTCCCAGTGCTTATTAATCCCTCCAGCAAAAAGAGGGAGAGAGGCAGAAAGCTTTAAAGTACAAAGAAATTTACTGTGTTTTGTTGTACACCTAACAATCTGGTGTTTCTCATCTTTACAAAGCAATATTTGGGCTCCACTACCATGAAACATTTGATTTCATTAACAAATAAGATTTTTTTTTTTTCTTACAGGAGGAGAATCAATACACAATAAGGAATTACCCCATTGCAAGGTAAACTACATGAAGTCAAGCCTGGCAGATATTAGTGCCTGCATCTTTTTTCAGTGTCAGAATAATAAACTACAATTGCTGGTCTGTACTTCACATTCAACAAAAAAGTACCTGTGGTGGGTTTGTAATCTCTGTGTCAATACAAGTAAAATCCATTTGTATTAATGAAAAGATCATAAGGCCATGCAGTCTCAACAAAGCCTCTAAGAGAGGGGGGCTGAAACATTAAGATCCGCCTAAAAAAAAAAGCCATATACAATCTTCATGCCTTTTTCAGCCTGCTTTGTTTCTGAAACGTGTATTTGCTTCACAGATTGAGAAATGTAACACTGGTCTTGGAGAACTTGCCCATGCTATTTCCACCTGGAACCCTGAAATTTCTCATGATACATCAAGTTTCTGGGAACATTGGTTTGAAGATCAGCTCCCAAAGAACAGACATGCAGAACCTTCAGCAAATTGACTGTCCGGCCTCTGTTGAAGTGCATTTATTTCTTAATCCCTAATTTCATTCGAGGTAGGGTAAGAGTTTTGTGTGGGCAAGCAGATTCTTCAGAATTGCAGCCAACAGAAAGGGTGTGTTGGAGGGAGGGGAAGAGCAATACAAGTGAGGAGGCTCCCACGCCAAGTGCACAAGACGGCTGCCAGCAACCCACTTGGGCATACTCTTCCACAACCCACCTGGGGAAACCACAGAGGTATTACTCAAATGACCAGGTTTCTGGAAAGGACAAAGAAGTGGGCTGAAAGGCTCAGATCAGGAAATGTGTAATTAATAGTGATCAAAAGAAGGAAGCAGACTGAGTGTTACCTCCCTCAGTGTGGGCACCTATCCTCTGTTGGTCATAAACGTGTATCCACACCACTCTGCAGCTATAGCCTCGAGATCTGGCATGGTAACTCCATCTATTTCCTCCCATTGGAGCAGTGATAGGTCACCAGCATCAGGAAGCCACCATGGAGGCATCTCCCGAAGTGTCCCAGCTGTCTGCTGCCTGCAGCTGGAGATCTACCACGAAGGCATTTCCTCAGGCATGTCCCAGATCTCCCCAGTCCTGGTGCAGATGTAGATGTACAGGGCAAACATATACAATGCTTCTCCAAAACATTCTCTCAGTTTCCAGCCATCGGAGGCCGAAGGACTTCCCGAGACACACAAATTCTGAGTATTTTGTTCCCACAGAGAGCTGCTCTTTTATAAACATATCTAGTATGTGCTTGAACCCATGTAAATTTTCAAATTTTCAGCATCCACAATATCCTACAGAAAGGAGTTCTACAACTTAAACTGGGGAGGGAAACCTTTTTTTTTTTTCCTTTTTGACCTCTCTCCTGCTGGTTTAGATTTTCAGTAAGTGCTAGCACACATTCTAGCATTAATTTAAATTGTTCAGGTGATGGTGGCCATAAAGACTTGGCAGTGAAGGCTGATCATAAAATTTATGTTCACAGAACTCAGCATGGACCAAGCTGTAGAAGTTCACACCAGTAATATCACTTGTAAAATTCTGGTCTGCTGAAGATTGGGCATCCTGCCCAAAACCAGAGAGAGAAGGACGTCATTGGGGTTTCTTCTTGTACAGTTATTAATTACATTCTCTCCATCCAAACAAGTGCTTTCTTGGTATCATGATGCTCGCTAACAACTTTTATACGGTGACAGGCCACAAGTCAATGCATCTCAAAACTCACAGGAGGTCAGCTGCTTCTCCTGGGCAAGCTGCTGGTTTTGGCAGAGTCCTTCCAACCTCCTGGCACTGAGACACACGCAGGTGGCTTTCCTCTCACTTCCTCTCCACCAGCTGTACAAAGAAGTGCTGGAGCCCCTGAGCCCTGGTGAGCCCATGCCACCTTTCAACCGAGCTTCCATCACCTCTCCAACGGGGCCCCGAGGTGGCTGAGCTGTGCCAAAGGCAAGTCCTGCCTCCAAGGTCCATGCTAAGGAGTCATGGTCCCATCACATGTCTAATGTAAGGCTCTAATTGCTTCTCTCACAAGTATCCTAGGACAGCAGGATCTGGCTCACCGGCTGGGAAGGAGAGCTCTGAAATGAGTGTGAGTGAACGGTACTGACCCTATGTTTGTTTATTTGCCTGATGGGAAATGGTCCATAAAGACTCCACTAAAGCAAGCCATAAAGCTACTAGAGAATGGCATGAAGGGCAAAATATTTGATAACAGAAATGTGGCAGGAGGTGTGTAAATGAGGAATAAATACATCCCACTGTTCATTTCAAGAGAAAAACAGGGTCAAATCAGCACTGGGAAATTGTCAGCACATGGAGAGGCCTTAATTACTCTCAGAGGCAAAAGCTAAAGTTCACTATCCTACCACGTGCACAGAAGGACATAGAAATCCTGAGGGCAATTTGGGCTGACTTCTCTTTCCTGTCTCTGACCTTGGCTGGGGCCTGATGCCTGGGATGAGGTTAAGTGTGACCTTCCTGATTTATGCAATGCGATACAATATCCCAAGTAGAGTGATCCTTCCTTTTCATCCCAGATAATGATCTGTTTCCCAAAGCACAGGGATTAAGAGCCTGGATTTAATTATCTCTGCACTTACTCAGCTAGAGGGCTCTATCTTTTGCAGAGTTATTCCCTCTGTGGCTCCACAGCCATCTGTCTGTTTGCTGTACCACTGAGCTAAGTCTGACATCAGAACCTTCTCCTTTGTAAATAGGTTTTTCAGCACCGGAGAAAGGCTGCAGCTAAATCAGCAATATGGTGGAAAACATTTGGATCTGACACAAACCTTCCATCATAAACTTCCTTACAGCACATCTAGAAGAGACCTCCCTAAATTCCTGCTTCATTGTGCAAACAACTCGTTCTCATTGTGCTTTGTCTGAACCCATCTGGGTTTTGCTTCCTAATTTTTCTCTCCTGTGAATATGTTCCTGTATGCTTTGGCAATGCCCCTGTGGTTCAGGGGAGTGGGAGCAACGGCGGCGGTGGAAACGGCACCCTGGCTCTGCTCAGCCCTGGCTCCATTTGCCTGGCTGCCACACAGCCTTGCCACTTGGCACACCAGCAGCATCCTGCCCCAGCACTTCAGCCATGCCTGGGGCTACTTTGGCAGACTCACTGTCTGTGGGAGCAGCAGGCCTTGTCTGAGGAAACGTGGGGCATCCCTACAGGGAAAGAAGACAACTCCTACCCACCAGGTTCTTATGGCATGCACTGCACGTGTCAGTGGCAGCCTACAACTTGAAGCCCTGTCTCAAAAGTGAAACAGGCATCACTCAAAAGCATGGCTTGGCAGGCTAAGCCTCAAGGGTTTGAGGGCATATTAGGGCAAGACAGGCCAAGACGTTGAGCTGAAACTATGTCACCACTGCCCTGCTCGGGGAAATCTGGAGGATGGAGCAAGTGAGCTGCAGGATCCCCTGATCCCGTTGCTCACACTTGACAGTTTCCGGGCTGCATTGTTCCCAGAGAAGGCAATAGCAAACAGAAAGTCCAGCTGTGCCAGCTGTGACCTATGAAATGAGGGTAATGACAAAGTCATCCTTCCCTCAATCCATATCATATAAAGCTTTCTACAAAATATCCAGGAACAGCACTGTATAATCAGATTTTCTTCATTTGTTTGGATTTGCCACATAGAAACATACATCACTGATGCTGTTTCCTGTATCCTCAGCAACTTCTCGATGTTCAGAAAACAATAGCTACCTGTGGTTAGCTTCTGATAGACTAATAGGCACATAAAGCAGGGAGGCTGGTGCAAGGCAGAGTCAAGAGCTCTGCTTCATTGGATCATTTGCTAGGGACAGTCAACAGCAAGGAGAAAAACAAAGCCCTGGGTCATGGAGGGAATACTTTACAGAGCCAACTTCCTTGTATGCACTGAAAGAGATGGGAAAACATCCAGCTAACATGTCCCTGACAATACAAATGTATTCTTGCAAAACTTGAGCAAGACACCACTCCAGCAACAGATGGGAATAAGCAGTGTCTCTGCAAATATATCGTGTGCTCAGTCCAGGAAAAAAACTTTATACATCTGACCTGATTGTATTATTTCTTGCTGATACTGTCTGTTCCCTAAACATCCTCATGAATGAGGAGCAGAGTTCAGACTTTGCACCTGTGCACAGGTACATTGTGTGAATCTCACCTGAACAACAGTGGGGAAGTCCATCCTCAACTGATGTGCACTGGTTTCACCCACTGATTTCAATTTATCTGTACCAATGTGGTCAGAAGTAGAGTGTCTGCCCCACAGTACCTTTTTGGAAACCTTGCCTGGAGTTTGGCTAAGAATACTTTTCTCAGCTCTGTAACCAATTGGGCCTGGGCTATTGCAAAAGTAAACGGTAAATGATCTTTTTGGTTGACAGAACAATGTTTTCCACTGGTTTTTATCATGAACTTTCCTCTGTATCTCTGACTATTCTGTGATCCTGGGAAATTCATTGGGAGAAAAAGTATAAGGAAAAGCAGAGAGAGTTATGCCTAGGAGGGAGTGAAGACAGCGAAAGGGTCTCAGATCACCAGAAATTAGTTTCCACCTTGCATGGCTGAGCTGCAACAACTCCTAAGTAAGTCCTGGAAGCAAAATACCCTGGTGAAATGTAGACACTTCTCGTAGATGAGAACTAGGAAGCCCTGCACCTGACCTCTTCTGGCTTCAAGAGAGATTTGAAGAAAGAGACTAAGGTGCTTTTAGTCTCTTGAAGACTAAGGTAGAGACTAAGGTGCTCTTCCCTTGTCGAGTTGGTTCTTCCCTGTGTCATGCTGCAATCTTATCCCTCAGTCATCTAAAAGCTGTACATGTTACTCCCTCCTGGGCTCCAGTCTTGGGCAAACCAAGTAGTCTCCCTGGTGAGAAACCTATCCACAGAACAGAGGATGAGTTCTTCCAGGGTCTACACGCCACAGTGACCATGCTGGATCTCAGTCTCTTTGCTCAATACATTGCGTCAAAGTTATTCTAGGAGACCTTGTGCCCTTACACTCCCCTTACGGCATCCCACTTTGCCCCTGTGCACTCAATACAAGAAGTCTGGTACAGCGCAAAGCATCCTGTGTATTATTTGCCTTTCTCTCCTTGAAGTAAAGGCGGAGGTGTGAAGAAAGGCTGCTTGGGCACCAGAGGAGACCTAAGCTCTGGTCTGTCTGTGTCCCACCTGGGGTCTTGTTGCTGGGAAAAATCTTCTGGCAGCAGCAGTAGAAGGTGAAGCAGTTCAGCACAGCAACAAATGTGGTGCCCAGCACAGCCACTTCAAATTCAAGAAATTACAGGTTGTCTACGTCATGCTGACAAGCACCATTGTTTGCCACAGCACACACAAGGGGACAGACCAGGATTTGCCCTGAAAGGCTCTCCCGGAGTCCCTGGCATGGTGCAGCTCCCATCCCACAGCCCCTGCCTCCTCTGCAGCCGTGGGCTGGAGCCAAGGACATGGGAGCAGCATCCCCTTGGGCCATGACATTCCCACAGCTTCTGACACCACGGGAGTACCGCCCAGCTGATCATCTTACTTTGTGTGTGTGGGAGGGAAATGTGCTTACAGGACATGCGCCGTCTGGCAGAGGGAGGATTTCAGCAGCAGAGAGGTGGGAGGTCACAGCAGGGACACAGTGGCTGGAGGTGGGGAACCATCCTGCACCCTCCCACTCCTTCCCATCACACGTCATCCCCTGGCAAGGGGCAGCTTGAGGAGCTGGTCCCCATCTCCTGTCTGGTGACAAACCCAGTCTAACTGGGTAACATTTCCACATAGCGACCAGCTATGTCCTACTTCTGCTTATTGGTGGTCAGGAGTTGTGTAAGAGTAATGACTGACCTGAAAAGCCCCTCCTGACACATATCCATACCTGACCATGCGCCCATGGCAAAACCCTCCCACAACCCTTGTGCACAAGGGAGGACACGGTTCCTCTTCCAAGGCGGTGCTGGTCATGCTAAGTTGAGTCCCCCATTCCTCTGCCTTCCCTCCAGCCCTGCTGTTCTCAGTAATTACAACGGGCAGCACTTGAGTTTACTGGATGTCCATGGGTTGACCTTGGTGTAGTAGAAATTTCCACACCAATAGCACTCCCTGCTTTCACTATTCCCCTCGCCCGGCTCTGACCATGGGCTGGCAGAAGGAGGCATTGCCTGTTGCTCCCCATTCAGCCCCGATGCTTAGCTGCAGCAAGCCAAGTGCTGGAGGGTGCGGGACAGCCACAGCAAAGCACAATGGAGGAACCACCACCAGGATATGACAAGATCAAGAGGAGCAAATATCATGGGCTGATTCCCTCTCTCCTCCCAGCTGAAGGATGCTCTGTGCATTTTTTTTTTCTAAGGGGAATCTCACAGGTTTTAGCTGGAAGTGGTGCAGATAAAGCATTAACCATTCCAAACACAGTGAACAAGAAGCACTTTGAAAACTCTTACAAAAAGTGTGAAATGGTCTTTGAATGCTCAGTTACTTTTTCTTCATACTTCATACTCACTGCAAGCTTAAAAACTAAAAACATAGCCATTACCCGACGTAGACAAGGAACGAATAAAAATGCGATAAGTATCTTCCATGCTGAAGACAGAAATACCCGCAATACCATCCTTGTGTATGCTACTTTATCCTCACTATATGTATGATTCAGCTTATTTGTCCTCAGACAAAATGCCCTCATACATATCATGTACAAGCATGCAGAAAGAACAAAAAGCACTACAGAAAGAAGAGAAAACTCAGCAGCACAAAGGTGGCATGCCCCAGTGAAAAGCCATTTCTTTGGATGCCTAATTCCTTTCATGTCTTTTTTCTCTTTAAAAACATCTCTAAATACCATATATTTAACTCCACAGTAAAATATCTCCCCTCTTTAAAGCTTGTTAAACAACAGAGGTGAGATGGTTTGCTAATCCCTGCAAATCTCTCTGGTTAGTAGAAACTAGCCAAGGATCACAGGCTGGGACACATCTGACATGAGCAGGAGAATTTACCCAACAGTCAGGGCTGAGAGCTCAGCTGGGGGCAAACGGGGAGCAGCAGGAGGAATTTGAAGAGCGCCATGACAGACAGCCAAGCAGGACTGCCCCTGCCCGCACCCTGCCTGCACATCCCTTAACGGGAAAGACAAGACCATCGTGGTCACCGAAGGTCACTGTTCCTTGTTCTGCAGCCAAGGGATGGCCGGGAAACGTTCCAGGCAAGAGCACTCTGCATGGTGCTGCACAGCCAAGGGTGGCCGGGCGGCAGGAGCCCAGTGCTGGCGCGGGAGATCTGCAGACCTGGGTTTATTCTGGCTGCTCTAAAGCTGCCTCGCTGAGCCGTCTTGGGCAAGTCACCTCCCGGCAAATAAAAGGCACGCCGTGTGCCAGATGCACTTGCCCTCTGAAGAGGAAAAAGAAATTTCTCCTTCCTTTCTTGGGATTTTTAAGAACAAATTCTCAGCTTGGCTTCATGAGCCAGGTGCAGAGCATGAACCTGTTCCCGTCTCATCTCAAGAGCCCAGCCCTCGCTCTCCGAGGCTCCGGCTACTCATCCTCTTCCAGTCAAAGGCTTGCAGGTAGCGCACCACTGCAAGAAGTCTCAGGCTTCTTGAGTAAAAGAGTAAAATCTCTTAAGAGCTATTTTAACTCAGAACTGGCCTCACTGGAATTCCTTGGAAAATAAAAAAAATAAACTCCAGGAGGTCTGCTGGCTTACAGATTGGGGATATCTGCGGCTGTCTGGTTGTAAGGCGTGTCCTTGAATCTATATTAAGGATTTTGTGGCACTCACAATGAAGACAAAATTAACTTTGACACTCATGGCCAAAATATGAGTATTGATATTAGGTTTGTGGTACTCTGCCCTAGAATAAGCAACAGAGACCCCAGAAAAAAAACCCCAAAACATCATCACATCTCTACACAGGACTTCCACAGATATATGAGTTTTCTTTCTACTGATCTTAGCAGCGCCTTCTCGCCCATTCTGTTCTTAAAATTTATGATAAATGGAGCCATGCCATTAAGAACTGAAATCAGTTCCGGGTGCTGTAAAAACAGAGAGCAGTCTTTGTCCTCAAGGTTTTACAGCCTAAATGAAAACAAACAATGAATTAAAGAGGAAACAAAGTCAGTCACTAGCCTAAGGTCACAAAGGAGTTATGCGGCTTGGCTCGGATTAGAGCACACATCCTTTGATGCTTTACCAGCTCTGTCCCATCTCCCTAGACCATACTGGGTCTCACTGTTTCTTGCTTTCCCCGTCACATTTTCTCTTTCCCTGGCATATTCCCTGTCCAGTCTGCTGGCAAGGATCCCCATCCCCGCCGCTGACAGCCTCAGTCATCCTCACTAACTAAATTATACGTTCTGCTCAGAGCATGACTTTTAGCTTTCTAGTATATCAGGAGCTGCACCGGACTATTGTAATAGGAAGATTTCTAGCAGTGTTATTGAAGTGCAAGTGATAAGAGCTGGCTGATTTTTTTTGGGGGGGGATGGGGGTGGAGACAGACTGGGACATGAGAAAATATTTTTTTTTCTTTGATATTATTTTGTAATAACACAAATCTGAAATGTTTTTCATGGGGAGGTGGGGGAAACCAAACCTTGCTGCTCTCTCACTGAAAAATAAGTAAGTTTCCACCCTGTTTCTCTACCCAGGGAAAAAGGAGAAGTTTCTGTACATCAGTGTGTGTGCGTATATAAATCAAAGAAAGTTTCAGTTTTGATGAGAACCGTGTTTTCCTGGGAAAAAAATTTCTGATTTCAACAATCTGGATAAGTCTACATGGCAACATCTCCCGGTCCTGGAGTGACCTTTGGGGTCCCTTGCGATACCCTCACCTTCCCTAATAGACTTCTCCAAGGGCTCCAGGAAGCCGCATGCTCGCCTCTGCTGCTCGCTCTCTGCCTGCTTCTCACTTTCACTCCCATTGGTTTCGTGTTCCCTTTGCCGTGTGGAAAAGCTCTCAAGCTTATCCAGCCCAGCAGTGGGGTTTGTCCTGGTTCCACCCACTGGGACTTTCCTAGCTTCCTTCTGCACCGCAAGGGGGAAAAAAGCCAGACGGGGGCATGCAGCAGGCACCTCAGGGACCTCGGGGAGCTGCAGTGCTCTCTTTCCCTGAGCTAGGTTTCTATTGTAGGCGGTGCATTCCTTGGGAGGGAGGGTGTGTGTGTGTGCCGGTGCCTTCCCACACTTGGGGCTGCTCTTATTTAATGGGGGTCTCCATGCAGGGCAGACACCAGAAGAGATTTTGCCGTTCCCAGTTCCCATCCAGGAACAGCAGCAGCTCGCATGCCAGGCACCGGCATGGACCGCATGGCCAAGATAACCCTGGAGGAGGTGGCTCCTGAGACCAGCCAAGCCTCCAGGATGCACTTCAGGGAGGATTTGAGGAGGATACGGTGCGCAGTCCTGCTGTGCCTGCTCTCCATGCTGGTCCTGGCGCTGCCCACTGCCTACCTGCTTGTTGGAAACCTCAGAGCACCCAGCTCCTGCGCTGGCCAGGTAAGAGACTGGCAGCTGATTTCTGTCCTGCCACCCTGTGAGGAGGAGAGCACTGAGTCCCGTGTCTCCAGGGTTGGGTTTGTTTGCTTCTTTTATTTTTTTCATGAGTTTCTCATGTTTAGGGGAACATGAGAAGCTTGCTGTTACATTCCTTCTTCCTTTACGCAGAGCAAATCTGCCTGGCATAAATCTTACTATTGTTTGGTCTTTTTAACTAATGGTTTCCGTTCCTCTTGTCTTAATTTCACTAAGGTCACGGTACAATGCACGACTTTAAAACTTTTATTGGCATGCTGCAGGAAATGCTGAAGAAAAATCGCTAGTTGATGGAAATCAGTGTCTCTCCATTGATTTCAGCCAGATTTTGACATCATGGCTCATTTTCCTCCCTTCTTTTGGGTTAACTCTGAGAATTCTCCTCCCAGAGTCCTATTTCAGCAAATATCTGCTGACCGCACTGCTGTCAGTGGTTCAGTGCCTATCATTCATCACTGGGCAGACAGCTACAGCTCTCATATATTATTAATACAAACTCCTGCAGAGATATGATTTGAGACAATTAAGGAGTCTGACCCTAAATTTCGCATCCCAGTTTTTACTCCCTGTCAAACCTTTTCCTAGATCCAGGGATCTTCTCAGCTCTTCTCCTTTGACAGACAGCTAAACTCACTTTGCTCCTAGCAATACAAACTTGCTGGTGTGGCTGCTTCTAATGCTCTTCTATGCCGCCTCACTCCTTCTCGTGCCAGACTGCAAACAAGCGCCTATTTCCACAGTAGACTATGAATTCAGCAGGACTGCCCCATGCTAGAAGGATGCATATGTGCATACAGGTCTGAAGAATTAAGGTTTGAATTTTAGCTCCAGGTCTGAAATTCCCCAATTAGCCTGCTGGTTATATGCTCATGTAGTAACAGCAAAAGAAAGCAGTAAGTGGTCTCAAAAGCAGATTTCTAACCTTGCACATATTTAGCCTACGGATGTTTAGACAGCGTGACAGCTGTACCCGTGGCTGCATGCATGCGTGCTCTTGGCTGCACAGAGGCGTGCTAGCCCCCATTTGACCTCAAGTCTGCACAGCTGATGTCTCACACCCAAGCAATGCATCTTCCACGTTATCGGACTATACCTTCATGCACAGCTGAAAGGAGATGTGGCAGCCCTGCGCAGTACCTCGGGCCATTGAATTTGCTGATCTCTTGCACACACCAAAATGCATGTTACTGCGCTGACCCTGTTGCTGTTATTTAGGCCAGCTAGAGTGGGTGCACACGGAGTGAAGAGGCACTTTGGACAGTCTCAGCTGCAGTGCTCTTTGTTTGCATCCTGTGAGATTGTACAAAGCAGAACAGTTCAGTTCTTAAAACCGTCTTAGAGTGAAATAATAATAAAATGTTAGCCTGTTTCATTGGATTAATGCGTTCCTGGCTCTTGACCCTGTTGACAGAGTTAGTGGAGAGAAGAATTTTTGTAACTGGGTTTGGCTTCTTAAGAGGAAGCCACTAGATTTGCTCTAGCCTGGGCTACGCTAGTGTGTATTTCCACTCATATGCACTGAATTATTAGCACATAGTATTCCCACAGTGATGTAATGAGGTGATCAGATGAGTTGCAGCCTCTGCGAGTCCCAGTGAGGAAGAGAATAATTATCGGGGCTGGCCGGCTGCCCGCTGCCTTCGTGCCAAGCCCAGTGGGTGCAGCACCCAGCTACGGAACAACCGGATCCTGCGTTTTCTGAATTTTTGATTCACTCCACTGGTGACTGACTGTATTGCCAGTGTTGTCCAGCAACAGAGCACAGATGGGTGGATTTGTCTGCCTCTGTAGCTTTCTGTTAATTCCCCAAAGAGCCGTGTCACGGGCTGAGCCCAGGCGCTCAGTCCTGCAGCTCAGCACAGCTGTAGCCTGTTTCAGTCCATGGGAATGTTTCTGGGCATAAAGCTCTCAGGGAAAACGTCTTTGTGCATTTCCTTCTGCCTTTGAAGTGTTAGAACTGGGTCACGTGCCCAAATCAGGAGAACTAGGTTTGGATGAGATGCGTGTGCAACAGCTCTCTGTGGCACTGGTTTTGGGGTGTGGATGCCCTGGGCATACTGGGAGCAAGTGAGCAGACTCAAGTTTGCACCAGATGTGTATTCGCTTGCTGACCCTTGCAGCAGCAAGCCCACAGGAGTCCTCCTCTCATTACCGCAGGACCAGAGCGCAGCCCACGCATGCCGGATTATCAACTTCTGCATTGGGGAGAGTCCTGGGAGGAGGGAGGGACTTGGCAGCTGAGCGGGTGAGAAGCAGACGTAGTAAATTCCTGAGCCAGTCCTTTCTGTAGCAAACAGGAGGACAAAGGGAGCAGGGGAAGCCTTTGTGCAACAGGGATGTGCCTCTGATTTGCCTGCGGGGTGAGGCAGTTTATTCATCTCTGTTTCTGTGTGGGTGCACATGGTGTCACATTCTGCCTCTGAAGGGATACAAACTCACCTTTTCCTCTAGAAATGTCCCTTTCAGGAAAAAGCAGGGCAAATTATGTCATTACAGCAACACGTGTGAGCCACCAGTTCTCTCTCTCTCATGGTATACTGTATCTTGCATGAATAATTCAAGTCTGATGATGGGTTCCCTGGACACCTTCCAGGGTCACGGCACTGCTTCCCTTTTGGAAATAGAAATCTCTTTTGTGCTTCAAGACAGAGTGAGGTGAGGAAATAGGGTTCTTTAAGCAATAACACACGGCTTGGGTTATTAGCAGGAAATCTGTAAAAGGCTCTTGTGGTGCCCTTCCAGAGGAAGGGCCAGGACTGCTGTGCATCCTTCCCCAAAGGGAAGCCAAGTTTCAGTCTGAGTGCACAAATCTACCAAGGGAACAGCACAGCAGACAGGAGAGCATCTCTGGCTGTCTTAGCAACCCGCTTAGCTAGCCCCATAAAGCAGAGCATCAAGTCCTGTGGCCTGGAGATATTGGTACTTGGCCTTATTTTCACGGCATATTTGGCATGGCAGGACCACAAGCAGTGTAAAGGCAAATTCCAAAACCTGTCCAAAGGGTTGCACATGAACCTGTGTGCCATGTCAGCCTTGCAATGGAGAAGGGAGCTGTTGCACTACAGGAGGGACTTTAAAGTCCTAGCAGCTCCACCTGGATCCTGCCCAAAGGGATGAAGCCAGAAAGCTAGCAACAAAGCTCGGAAAAGGACTGCCAGAACCAAAATTCATGCAGAGCCAGAAGCCCTAATGGCCTGTCCAAATGGGAAAGAGAACCTGAAATGGCTTCCTGATCTGTAGGGAAGGAGAAATGCCTGGGGAGGAGCAGTGAGCGTTGCACCTAGGCCCAGGTGTATGGGATTCCCCTTCCAAAAGCCAGAAGCAGTAGAAGCCCTGACTGGCCACCACTGCTTGATGCATGTGGTCCTTGTGGGCAAAGAAGCCAGTGAGCACGTGTCCTGGGTACATGCTTACGCTGGGCACCATAGTCCAGCCAAAATACTCCCACTGAAGCCAGTTTTCACTGGCACAGGACAGGCCCCTACCAAAAATGCCCAGCCCAGGCCATGCAGCATCTCTGGAGCTAGCAAAATTGTGGGTGTGTGTACTGTGTATGACCTGCAGAGACCCTGCCCATAAAATAGTGTCTTGTGCTAAAAATGGAGTGGACAGGGGCGCTGGGGATATTTTGCTTATTAATCTCTCTGCCTGCAGTGCCAAGCTGCTTTTCCCATGAAGTTCTCTATCGGACACCCTCCACCCTTTCTGGAGATGCAAGAGGCAAAGCACGTGAACAGGGGATGTTCAGCCCTTTTTTTGGCTTTAGCACTATACAGATATAAATGCACTGGGGCTTTTGGACATTCTTGGTATCAAAAAAAATATAGAAGTGTTTTGCATACCGCAGTCTTCAGGGTAATTAGAGCTGGCTGTCCAAGATATAGTTTGTCTGCAAGTCAGCTGTAAGGTGGGATTTTCAATACCACTCAGTGCTGGTTAGCCTCTCCACATAACCAAAGGGAAAATTGAAGCCATGCTGTGAACTTTTCAGAATCACAGCTAAGCAAGAAAGGAAAAGAGAGAAAAACACTAATTGTGTAAATGATCTCTCTGTTGTCTCCTGCTGCTTAGTTCTCCCTCATCACCTCATCTACACCATCAATATACAACTTCTGTGCTTATTTAGGACAAATATTACTAGTACCTGGCCATTACGTAGCATTGTCTAGTGCTAAAATATTTTCTATAGGAGGTTTAAATTTGTATCCTTATCAAATAGCGTAATTAGGAAAAAACCCCCTACCTTTGCCAAGCAACAGAATAATTTCACACCTTGCAGCACCCTGCTCTATCTACTGCATCACACTGTCCTTTAGCATCTATGAATGCAGCTCCTGCACCTGGAGTTTCCATCTGGCCTTCTTTGGAAACAAGTAAATTAAGGTTGCATAAAAAGCTTGTGACCAGTTTTTAGTCAAAACCATTTTGTTTTTTTTTATAAAGAAGCAGAATTCTTCTTGATATCCTTCCCACTTTCCCATCACCTCTGTATTACAACATCTGAGTTTGTATACAGTACTTCAGCAGAAGTTAGGCTTTAAATATGTAAACAGTCCCACTGAAGTTACATGATCAAATGTAGGTTTGTGATTGATTTGTAGCTCATTGCAGCATTTGGCATCATTACAAAATAAGTCACTTGATAAATATATAGGAAGCGTCACGTAAATAATGGTGTAAACAAACTCACATGCATATACATTTGGCCAAAAGCAAGGGGAAGTGTTTGAGGGAAATCCTCCACACCGATCTTGTACTTCCCACTAGAGGAAGGACGAAGTCACCTGGCTATGACCCTCTGTCACATCAAAAGTATAGTGATCTGTAGACACCACAGCAAGCAGGCAGCACCTTGGAGAAAGTCACTAGTCCCAACGAAAGGCCCGGACATCTCACTGACAGCGCAACACCATTTCTCTCTGTCAGCCACACACTGAGCTTTTGCACCACCATCTCTTCCAGATGGTATTTCCTGCAGAGCAGCAGACTCCTATGGCTGGGCTATATTTGTGTGTACAGGTGGGGAAGGGAGGGAAAAAAAAAAAAAAAAAAAAAATTTTCCCTGCAGTTTTCCTTCTCCTTTTTTTTTTTTCCCAACATACTGGAGCAACTATTTTAGAAATTATGGTTTTCTGCAGGAGCACATGGATGCTCACTGTGAGTAAAACATTAAAATACCTTTGGGCTTACTAGAGTAACTAGCAGTCCCCAAACCCAGGCAGCCTGACTCTTCTCCCACAAACACTCTTCTTCCCCTGGCCAGTATAAATGATCTATTTTCAACCTCTCCTGCAGTATTTGAAGTTGTTTGAGACACAGCCACCAGGAGATAGCTTCAGCATCTATGTGCTAATACTATTTCAGCCTGTTTATTAAGCAATGTGCATCAAGTCCTTAGCGGCAAGCTGATCAGTGGCAGTTTACTCTATTCAATGTATTTATTGTAGCTGTCCATAAAACACACCATACCACACCAGCATGCTCCTGACAAACGTTACGTGATAGGGGTTCCTGACAGCCCTGATAGTCAACCCTGAGCTGGCTGCATAACCCAGACTGTCTGCTTTCTCCAACCGCACTGTTAGCATAGACCCGCAATCAACTGTTCCCTGGGGAAAGCGTAAGGAATGCTCCTCACACCCCAGGGAGGCTGGATCCAGAGTCAGCATCCCGCAGCATCCTCCAATTAGGAGCCGTGCTGCTTTACAGGCTGCCATAAGAGGACTGGCACTTGGCAAGAAGCCACCGGCCATGCCCAGGCGTGATTCAGAAGGACCAGCCCTGGTAGGCATGTGGCAGGCAGGCAGCAGCTTCCCTTTGAACTGCTCAGCCTAAACGTCAGAACCACTTGTCACGGCTCAGGGCCATGCCCTGCTGCCATGCAAATGCATGTTGGCACGGGGATATGCAATGGGCGTGCTGGTGTTCGGCTCTAGAACAAAACGTAAGAGGCAAGGAAACGCGAATCACCCTGCCTTCCCTCGGTGGAGTGTCAGCGTTCCGCAGAGCTCACCCTCTGCCAGCTGCACTCTCAGACCTGCTCAGCTCCTTTCCGTCTTCCAAGGAGGCTACCCAACATTCAAGACAGACCTAAGCAACAGACTTACAGTCTGAAATAACACAGATCCAGAAAGAAAAGCAGGTGAAACAGCAGCTCTGTAGCTGATACACCTCAGTTAGTCTCTTCACTGATGTTATGGATGAACCTTTGCGCTTGCAAAGGCTCAGACCTCTGAGTCTTGAGACAGAGAAGAATCGCTCACATTGCTCTGCTTGGTCTGGTTGCTCTGCATGGATTGAGGGTCAGGAGGGTCTCTAAGCAGCAGAGGTGCTCCAGCAGTGCTGGATGGAGGCACCATCCCAAAGAAGGATTAGCAATGGCTAATTCACACTGCCCACTCTGCCAGTCCTCTCCCAGTTATGCCAAGGGCTTGTCCAGCCTCTGAACAAGACTGGAGTTTAACAACCACCACCACAGGAGCCCAGGTCCTGTCCCTGGCACCTTTTCAGAGACACAGGCAATTTCAAAGAAACAGCAGAAAACTCTTACAATGAAGCAAAGCCTTGTCAGGGCTTGTCCTTTTACATAAAAGCTCTGGCTGAACTTGATAATATTACTGTAGCATATTCCATTTTCTGGGATGATGCAAACAAGACCCTCTGTGGAGGCACTGTACACCCTGGAGCCCTAAGCTAACTGCTTGTAAATCTCTCCTGCAGGTCACAGAAGAGATGGGCTCTCGCTTTCTGAAGCAGCGGGCAGTAGATACTGGTAAGTTTGCCAGTCTTTTCCCCCATCCCAAACACCTTTGTTTACTGAGGTTTTGCAATCACGGCCACAGCACACTGCTGGCAGATGCCTCCCCGCCTGCCCTCCAGAGCCAGACAAGCCAGGGCAGACAGAGGCAAACCTGCGTGACAAGATGCAGGGAGATAACTGGGGCCATAGCGAAAGTGCGAGCATTTCTAACCCCAGGGCTGTGCAAGCTCTCTCCTTCTAGTGCAGGCACAGACCTCCCCAGCAGCTCTCAGAGATCGGTATAACTCCCTGAACATGCAAAAGCGTGGATTCGGGAGCCCACGCACACTGCGCTCTCATCCCCGTACATCACGCCTCCCCTCGGTTCACCCTCCAGCAATTTAAGACACGGCCGTGTTGCGCCCTGTCGACACCGCAGCAGGCCTGACAAGCTTGCTCATTTGCAGAGGGATTTTATTACCTCAGCGGTGTCAATAAGCAATCATGGCAAAAAAACTCCTGACTCAAACATACGCAGAAATGGAAAGGGGCTGCACACGTTTCCTCAGCGGCATCGATCACCGCTCGCATCTCATTGACTTGAATAGCAGCAAACATCCTTACACACTTTTTTTTCTTTTTTTCCCCCCCCAGTTACAGATACACTTTCCAGTGCAGAAAAGCCAAGAGCACACCTGACAGGTAATGCTTGTTCGAAAATGAAGCGTTTCCCGCAGGTATTACAGCAGATGTTGTGGTGCAATAATCTTGGTTTATATGGATCCGAGAAGATCAGGTTTTGCAGGAAACATGGGGAAAATAATCATCAGCTTTGCCTTGTTGACCACGACAGATTGACCATAGTCTGTGTTTGTAGAAAAGGGCCCACAAAGGAGGTAGCTGACAGAACTGTTGCCACTTTTCCAAGCTGTTTCTTTCATTGAATGAGCAGCTCTTGTAACTGAACTTAAATAGGTGCCTGGTATCTTAGCAATCTGCTGAATCCCCTAGAAAAGGCAGGGGAAAGAGCTCAAGTGAGCCCTCACGGAGCAGTGAATCGGGAAGCACTACCAGTTTTGGGGCAAAATCAGGTCAAATAAGATCAGTTTTAAACCTTATTTTTCTGCAAGGCCTGACTTGTGCAATGCATACCATATTGCCATCAAATCACCCTGTTTTCAGTGAGATCATCTCTAACACACGTCAGAGCAAGCAAAGTAAGGGTAATGCCCAGCTGAACCCCTCCAAGACTTTCTCTTGTGTTAGGAAGGTGCTATCGCAAAGCCCTGTGGCAGGGTGGGCTGCCATACATTTCTAAGGGGCTGCCAGCATTTGCAAGGCCACCATCTCCCCACCTCAGCCTTGAAGGTGTAGCTGTCATCACACCAAGGACACTGTCCTGAGCCCTCCCCCATCCTCACCAGCTCCACCCGCCTAGAAAATTTAGGTATTACCAGAGAAGAGGAAAAAGTTCATGGCTGCTTCCCATGTGGATGGGGTTGAGTGCTGAAAGGCTCTCCAGCTGCTCTGACCCAAGGCAATTTATACCTCCCAAAAATACAGCTCACTGCAGAGGCTTCCCCAACATCCTGCGTGTTGTGCCAGGGGAGCACTTCAGCAACTTGAAGCATGCAAGAAGTGGCATGATGCTTCACACAAATTCACCTACAGCGTTAAACCAGTCGGCATTTCAGGGCTGCTTTCTTTCCCAGCATAGTTTACTTTTCCTAACCCGCAAGTTCCTTCCTAATGCACGTCCTTGGTCCCATCCCCTTTTGCAGGCAGGTTGCTAGAGCTCCAAAACTGTCCCGTCCTTGTTCAAAATCACATCTTTGCTTAAGTGCAATTTTGTAAGAGCAAAAGGACCATGTCTGCTAGTGTAAGGCTCTCTGTTTCCCCTGGGTCCCCCCATGGCAGAGAGACCCAGAGGCTCCCAGCGCAGCTGACTCAGAAGAGCAGCCGAAGCACTGCTTTGTTGACGGGAACTTCCCTGGCTTGCACAAAAGTCCAGTTGCTGCAGGGAAGCACCCAACAGTTTTCTTCAAATTTCCTCCGGCCCCCCATTTGCAAAAATTCCTTTGCCGTCATTCCTGGGCAGCCTCTCCGGGACGGTGCCGGTCCTCTTCAACGTGCCATTTCGGGCCAGTCACTGTTGGCCATAGCAAGGAGCATGACAAGGAAAAAGCTAAGGGGATTTTATCGCTCCTTTTCTGTGCCAAAAGGCTATACTCAGGCTGCTGTGCTACATAGCCACCAGGGTACCTAATTTCCATGGACTTATCTTTGACCTTTTTTTAGCCCGAGCATATTTTTGGTGCTGTACACTGTGTCAATGAGATCCCAAGCTTAACAGTGCATCACAGTCAGAAAATATTTCCTGTTATTTTAAACTTGCTGCATAATAATATCTTGGGTGCCACCCTGGTCTTGCCTTCTCAGAAACCATGGCTCGTGCATAGGAAGTGAAAAAGGAATAATTATTCTTCAGATCTTTGTTACATTCCCCCACCTCAGGTACATTTTTCAAAGTGAAGGTGATAGACTACAAACTCTCACACATAGGAAATCTCTTCCAGATCTCTATTCTCTCTTGTCTTTTTCTAGTTTTAGGCACATATATCGTGAAGGTGAGAGCAGAGGAGTGAGAGGAATGAGAACTAGCCACAGTACTTTCACGGCAATGCATCACTGAATTAGCAGTAGCAGAATGACTCCATGTTTTGGTCTCTGTTCCTTTATGATGAATTTTCTGACTGCTCTTTTTAACACACACTGAGCATTGGAACTTATCCAAACTGGCATCAAGATCTCCTCTCCCAGGGTGGCTATAGCTAGTGAAGAATGGCACAATCCATGTGAATACCTAGCTAGAACTTTTCTCCATCCCCATTTTGTCCTGTGCACTAATGCATATTTGGTGCTCACTGTGCCAGGCCATGCCATCATCCTCTCTCTGACTTACTTGGTTGCACTTTGGGTCAAGATGCAGACCAATGCCTATTCCTTCTCATCACCAGCCTGTGGCATGGCTGGATGAACTCTGCTGCAGAAACCCCATCAAGTACCTGGCTCACACTTATCATGCTGCAAGGGTATCTGAGTGCTCCCCTAAATCCGGGTAGAAGATCACTTTCTGGTTCCACTTGCTTGTTGGCAGTAATGACCTTTTAAGGGCAGTGATTAAACTCCCAGGGCATGTTCTTGAGCAACAGAGACCCTGCAGCCTTGGGACTTTGCAGTACATGCTGTACAAGGGCTTTACTACAACAGGAGGCTCAGACTCTAATCTCTTGCTGAGACCAGGAGTCTGGCCTCAGAGTACAGTGTTCAGTATCAGGCTCTCACACCGGTGAGGACTAAGAATTGTAGAAACCCCACGAGTTCAGCAATATGCCACAAAACGTATCCCAAAGCTGCCAAGCAACAGGGATTCTCCAGCATGGGACTAAACCAAAAGGGATTTGGGGAAAGGAGAAGTAATTTCACATGTAAGGGATGTCAAAAATTTATAGTGGATGGGAAAGTTGAAGGAACTGTAGCAATGATCCCTTATTAAAAGCAGACTTTATTTAATTCAAGAATCAGCATAACATGTATATTTGTGGGAAGTATGGCTCCATATATTTATTAAATAAATAAATGACAAGTACAAAGTACAACTGCTGCTAGAAAAGGAGCTATACTGTATTCAAAGGCACTTGAACATCCATTTTTCTTCTTGACCTGTATTGAAAGCATGTGAAAAGTTAATTAACTTGAATATAGGGAGCATCAACAGAGTGACCTTTAACCTAAAAGTGAGGTTATAGCTGTAAAACTTAGAGTTGCCTAATTCTAGAAGTTATGAAATCATGTACTTCATTTGAGATGCCTGTTAGTTATAAAAAACATTGAAGAATTGAGTGTCATTGACATTTTAAATGCGTCATTGTACACGGAAAAGAGTATTTCACATGCAGCTTCTCTTCAGTTTCCCCTCCCCAAATTCCCACGATGGAGAAGAGCCCAGGACATTTTCTGGAAATATTCTCATCTTTTCAGGTCCTTCCCATCCCAAACAAGATTTTGTCTGCTACCAACCGATCTCTGAGAGGTATCACTCCAAGCTCTTGTAAGTGTTAGAGTGACCCAAATGCTGCTTTAGTTTTATGCCAGGACTCAGACCAGTCCCTAGACACCCAAGAGGTAGATGACGATGAAGGCAGACCATGAGTACTTTCACTTTCTTCTATTCTTCTCTTTCTGTATCAGGCAAAGGTCCATTGGCTCTAAGCCTCACAGTCCTTATAATACTTCAATAATTTAGCTTGGCTTGCTATCACAATCCCTGTCTATCGTTCTCCTACAAATACTCTTCTCATGTACTTTGCCTCCTGCGGAAAGATCAGAAAGATTTGATACTTCAGCAGCTCTGACAGGCAGGCTAAAAAAAAGCCATTATTTTGCTGTGCTACTCAGAGAATATGCAAGAAATTGCACTCCTAACACCTTCATGTCTCCTTATGGATTATTTATTGCTAGAAAAGAGAGGGAAATGGATGCCACTGGGAGCCTAGCACATTGGTTTTTCTGAACCTCATTTCACCCAGGATAAACTAATGATTATTGCCAAGAGAATTTCAAAATTTTCCCTTACCTGCATTCAGTTTGCCTCCCTGCCCATGCACACACACCCCTTCCCCAAATACTGAATCAAAATCAACTTTAAGCACTAACCCAAGCTCACGAAAAAGATCTCATTTCCTGGAAATCAGTTGCCTTAGTCTTTCTCAGTGTTTAACATTAACTTTGCAGGTTCATTCTAATATCTGGCAGAATCTTAATGGTTTTTATCCTCTTCCTTTTCATTGCCTCGGCTTCTGTTTTACCACAACAATTTTAGGTGGTAGTCATGAAAGATCAGAGAAAATTCTTTCGCTTCCCTGCAGAACAATGAATAAGTGCTAGGGCTTATTCTCCTGCCTGTCGTGTGAGGGAAATTAAAATGGTGCAGGAGAGGCGAAGGCAATAGGGCAGCAGTTCCCCGATTCTTCCCCTGAGACTCCTGCAGCCTGGTGAGCATCCTTAGCTTGGATCAGACTAATGTTGGGATCTGGATTAGAGCTCTGCTTGTAATCAGCTGACCACAAGACTGGGGAAAAAGTCTGGAGGAAAGCTGAGGCTGACACCAAGCTTAGTGCTTTGTTCCAGCAAAGCATTTAAAAAAAATTGAGATTAAAAATTGTTTTGAATATAATGTGTTGCTTTGGAATTGGGCCTCTTGAAGCACAGTGAGGTCCTCTGAGTTTTTGGTAAAATCAGATGACACTGGTAAATCAAAGGCAATTGTACAGCAAAAGATTTCATTGTGAGCACTCAGGAAGAAAAGCTTGACACGAGGGTTAACAAACCTTAACATCCCTCAGAAGCAACTTGGCAGGAAGAGAAGTTCAAGTGTCTCAGTGCTTGGTGATAGACGATGCTGATCATTGTGAAACTTTTGCAAGCACAGTAGTGTCTGTCTAAGAAACATAATTGCAATCCATCACTACTGAAGAAAATGATGCTGTAGTATTTCTTATTATTCTCCCAAACCATTACATACAGGCATGGTAACTGCGTGTACAACTGCCCCAGCACTTGAGGACAAGATTTGTACTCTGTAAATAGGCAAGATAGCACCCCAGACCCGCAGAGTAAAGCCATCTGTATTGCTCCACCGTGCCATGAGACTCAGCCTTTAGGAAGAACAGTCTCATCATTCGGGATCTGGCCCACAATCAGGACATCCAGCCACAGCCTACCCTTCCAGGCAGCCTGCGCTGGCCGAGGTCTTGAAAAGCATCCTTGGCTTTCACTCCGGATTGCTCAGATCTGGACACCCTATGGACACCCTCCAAAAACATCACTAGACAGTTGACCTGCAGCCAATTTTGCCTCAGTTTCAAGCTGTAAAATTAGAGCATTTCTGTCCTAGCATTTTGATTACCCTATTTAAATTGCTCCCCCTTTGGAGTAGAGATCTCATGTTGCATTCAGCAGCATATCCCCGCCTATAGCAAGCTAACCCATCTCTTCTCCCTCTTTCTTCGTCCTGCAGTGAAGAAACAAGATCTCGCCAACACCGTGGGAAACCATATGCCCATCCTGCAGTGGGAAGACAAGCGAGGCTTGGCCTTTACCAAGAACAACCTGAGTTATTCCAGCAATGCACTGGTGATACCTGTGTCTGGGGACTACTATGTCTATGCTCAGGTCACGTTCCGAGGGCCCGTTGAAAGTTACAGTAAAACAAATTCTGTCACTGAGATCATCACCAAAGTCACTGACAGTTACCCCGAGCCCACCCAGCTGCTGACTGGCACCAAGACCCTCAGTGAAAAGGGAAACAGCTGGTTCCAGCCCATTTATCTGGGTGCAGTGGTCTCCTTAGAAGTAGGAGACAAGCTAATGGTCAACGTTAGCGACATCAAGCTGGTGGATTACACTAAGGAGCACAAAACTTTCTTTGGTGCCTTTTTACTGTAGGTCCCTGGCAGCAGCTGGTGGGAGCTTCCTCTCAGGGCTCTGGTGTGACCTTGTTGGACCTTGGCTTTGTGGGCGCGCGTCAGGGTGCGATATCTGTGCTGTTATTCTTCTTCTGTACCGTTACTCTCCTGCAGCTCCTTGCAGCCTTAAATTAAGGGGTAGGGAAAGCTGAAGCCACAGGCTGAACTGAAACAAGCCAAAAAAAAAAAAAAAACCNAATCAAAGTCAGATTGGAAGAAAAAAAATACATTTTGAAAGTAAAAACTGAGAGCTCTTAAAAACTTTGTAAGCTAGGCAGGAACAGTTTATACCTATGGGTAGGAATATTGATCTTGGATATTGCAGCTAGGCTACATCACTAATTCCACCTCCAATGTACAGTTTGCTCAACTCTAAAAAGTGTTTGAACTTTCTCCAGCACTTCCAGTATAGTTTTGCATGACCCTTCTTCAGATTCTCAGTTCTAAAAGGTAATTACTTTTCATCGTTTCCTTATGAATAGATATGCTCAGTACTTTGTGCTAACATAAAGCTCAGATTAATCATTAACTGCTTAATTAATCCCTTCCAACTTCCATGTAAAGTAGATTAAAATTATATCTTGCGTTTTGCAGAAGCTATTTGAAATCTTTTTTATCCCCAAGAAATTGTTTACAGTTAAGTCAATATAAAGCCTCAAACGTTTATGTAAAATTTCTAGGGAACATGCAGAAACACTTTCTGTTTCAGCATGAAAGTGGAATCTCCCCGCCAGGTCCTAAGGTCCCAAACGCAGCAAAGTTTTCCACACTTTTTAAATCAATCACTGAAATTTCAAGAGAAAACCTCTGCGATATTTTGCTTTCCATTATGTTTAATGCAAAGCGAGTGCAACTAAAGAAATCAGTGTCTTGGTGCTCCCCCTTGCAACCATTGCCAATGCTGCAGTGGTCCCCTAACCACAAGGGACTCCCCAGCCTATCCCTGGGTGAAGACTGGCAACCAGTAGTCCCTACACAAAGTCAAAAGATCCAAAGACATGATCACGGCATGCCACAGCCAAGTGTGGAGCTCAGGAATGCTTCCCACATTGCACACATCTGTTTTCATAGACCTTACTGTCTATCAGGGAAATACCCCAGCTTTCCTTCTCCTCCCACAAGAAATACATCACTGACAATGACTCAAGCCACGTTCTTGTAGATTTGGACTTTACACTCTTAACTGCCAGGAGGCTTCACACTTGAGGACCCACCACCCAGCCATTCTGCAACGACCAGGCTTCATTCTCTGCAACTCTTTCTCTTTCCTGCCTCACCTCATTGAATTTCCTCCAGTTTCCACTTCTTGGACAGAAGTGCCAGCAAGGCCTGATTCCCTAGTTAATGTTTCCACTCAAAGCCATGGCGGGGCCCAAAAGCACACTGTTAGCATCAGGGAGGCACTGAGGTTGGGGAATACATAGCACTGGGGATGGGAAATTGTAGCTGAGGAGCTCAAATGGGTAGAGAAGTTCTCTGGTGAAGATAGCTCAGCTATAAAAGACCATACTGCAGTCTAACCAGCAGTGAGACCAGGCTGCTTTGTCCACAGCAAGCCTCTTCCTAGCAGGAGACAATTTATTGCTATGTAAAGATCTGTTTGAGCTGACAAGGAAAAGTCAGTAGCACAGCTGAAGCGTAGAGCATGGAGAAAGGCCCAAGACAGATTGGGGGTGAAGGGAGGAGAGGAGCAGGGAAGGAGGTGGGAGATCCAGGTAATACCAGGATCTCTGCCTCTTCATGGCTTGGTGTAAGCACCTTCATGCTGACCGCATGACTATACCTCTTAAACCTAGCAGATCTTATATGTAGTAAATCATCTCAGAAAAGAAGGCTTTTTGACCATCCTTCCCTATTCTGCAGTGCCTGGAGAGTAGGTCTCAGTCCTTCACTGTTTTATCTACACTGCGACAGCATTAAACACATCGCAAAAGGTAGGAGATTGCCATCTTGCCCTGCCCTTCTTTCCTCAGCGGGTGTCTGCCTTGCTTCCAGATTCTCCCTGAGTCTAGTCATTGGGTGTTGGTCCACTATACAACACTGCCCATCTAGGAGACCTTGGCAATGTCCCTGCATCAAAACCTCATTACAGTTTGGCTTCCCATCCTTTCTTTGACTTCTCCTTCATTTTCCCCACATCCACATCTCAGCTGTCCTTTGATTCCATTCTCCCGCGGGCACCTTCCTGCCTTCTTGGCCTTGTCCGTTAGGCATAAGGACACTTCGCTGTCCAAATCTAATTTGCTACATGCAACTTCTCTCTTACAATCACCCCAGTGCACAGAGAAAACTGACATCTGAAAATAGGTTATGATAGCAGAAAGTAAAGGTAATGATCCTGCTAGCAGCTGCAAACACTCTTGGCCAAAACACCCTCTTACGTCTTTATTAGCTAGATTCACTTCCATCTTTAAGTCCTGACACTCCCATGTTTCCTCTGCCCGTTCAGCCTTTTCTTTTAAGCTGAAACTGGCTGAGACAGGAGCAGTTATTCCCCATGTATCCGTTCAGTACCTAGCACACGCGACCTGGCCTCATTACTTCTCAGAAAGGGTGTCTTGTGGTTCAGCTCCTTGGCAGGGCTGTTTTCACTGCTCAGAAACCCCCACACCACCGTGAAGTCTGGTGAAATCTCGCTCTCTTGGCAGTTCAGGACAAGGTTATTCTCTGGGAAACTCTAAGACTTTCCATATCTCAGGTTTTCTAAAGTGTTCTCTCAGCACCCCACGTTGAGTCCTTCTGAACTTCTGACCCCTTAGTTATGTGCCCAAAATAGGATCTGAACTCATGAAAACATGAAACTTGCAGCTCTTGCAGACCACCATGTAAAGCATGGTGACTAGCACACAAAACAACGTGGTAAATCTCATAAAGGGAAGGCTTAAAAGTGACCTGTCCAGGACAGGTGATTCTCAGCATCTAGGTAGGAAAGCTTCTGTGAAGTGTTATATAGCATGAATTTGGTTTATCCTTGGAGAAAGTTGGAGTGCAAATTCTAGCTGTTCTGAAACAGTTACAGAAACTCAGAAAGCTCTTTATTTCTACAGATGAGATGATGTAGTAGTCTTCTGAGGCCATCAGGTGATCCTGATGGGCTTGTACAGCAGATTTCCATAAAAATTGTATCTAAAGTCATCTTCACTTAATGCCTGGTGCGCTGAATGATGGTAAATACGAGGTCTGGAGGAGAGCAGTGGTGAATGCAGTATTTAGCATACAATAAAAGAGCCTTCTATGGGCTATATACACATATAGGCATACATATGTATCTGTGTATATTCCATAGAAGTTCTAGGAAGCCCATTGGTGATAATGAGCCTTTTCTGCCACAAAGGCACATAATTTGTGTCCGCTGTACATTAACGATAAATTTCACAAGCAAAAAATTGCCTGCTGCAGCTCCATTACAGGTGTGACTCTCTTGATCCATTATCCATGGCACAAAAATGATTATTTTAGTCCAGTTAGAGCAAGCTTTCGCACCCCATTACACATATCAGCTTTTAGCACATTTAGCACACTAGCACATTTTATATGACATAAAGTAATATATCTGGCATTACTTGTTTTAAAGTGGTGCAGGCATATTAATCCATGTATTTACCCTAGTGGAAATTCTTCCTCCCTTTTTTTAGCCTCTCAGTGCTAATAATGTTTCTGTAACAGTGACCAGCAAATATAATAAGTATGCAGGGGCTGATTCTGACCCTGTTGTATATCAGATATTCCTCCACAAAAGTCAATGGCATGAAGTCAGAGTAAAGCCACTTAAGTGAGATAGAGGTCAAGCTTAAAGGGAAATATCTCAAGCAGACTGAACTCAAGCTGTGGATTCTCAGATCTTTCCAAAGCTACATAAGGACGGAAGTGTTCTCAGAAATTTGTGTTTACTGAATTAGAAAATTTTCTTTAACGTAAATCATTTCTGGAGACGTGAAAATGCATATGCATCAGCATTTTCAACTGAATGAGAAGATGATGAAATCTGGTCATGTGAACAAGTGACCTTTCAGTCTGTGGTCAAACCAAAAATATGTTTTGTTTTGGGTGGATGTGAAACTAAAAGAGTTTTAAGAAAAAAATCCTAGCTGGAGAAAAAGGGTAAAATAGGCAGCTCATGCTAAATGAGTTAAAAATACATGATTTCAGGTTTTGACCCTTACATTTCCCAGGGGAAAAAAAAAAAATTAAGCACTGTTCAGAGCAAAACCATTGAAAGAAAAAGTAACAGATTATTATATTTTTTTTAATATGAAGTCTGATCAAAATATTTTAGTTCTTAGGAATTCTCTTCTTCCCTAATCTCTTTGATCCCAAAAAAGCTAACACTAAATATAACCCAAATTCATAAAAAGGTTCACTTACCTACCACTTCCTTTCACCTTAAAAACTAAGTATTGGTAAATAAGCACTAACTTTCTCTCCATATACATACAGAAGTAAATTTAAATCAAGCTATAAGGATCACAGCTCCAACCTTACCAACATATACCTGTGCTGTACTTAGTTCTGAGCATGCAGCTCAAGAGCTATCATTGCAAAAGCGAGCTCAATTTTCCTATCTGGTGTATGGGAGGAGTAAAATCTACATTGCTCAAATTAAAAGTGGATAAAAAGTTTTACCTGTGTTTACCCTTGACTACACCATTATAGGAACAACCCTCCAAATCAAGGAGCACTTACATGGACCATCTCCAGAACCTGTATGTTGGCAGGATTAGGGTCTAGAGGTGGAAAGTTGAAGGCCACATTCCTTAGCAAAACACAACCCAAATGATGAAAAGGATGCTGCTGACATGATTTTGGACATAACAGTTCAGTGGATATTAGGATGAGCAGACCCTTGGTACAAAGGGACACTACCAGGCTGTACTGAACTGCAGCACAGACCAAATGGAATGGATTAAGGTACTCACTTGCGATTTTCAGCACAGATTTTCAGAATTTTGAAGGAATCTGATTTTTCACCTCTGTATGGTATAACTGACCACACTGCGCTTTGTTTTATTAATCTCTTGAGTGGCCCATCATTTCAGATGAGAAATGAGGAGAAATTTCATTCTTTAGAAGAATCAGAAAATATCAAGAATTTTTGCCCAGATCTGGGTATTAGACACCAGTATAGCATTTTGCTATTGTAATGTATATTAATATAAGTAATTGTATGTTGTCTTGTGCTTCAGTACTGATGTGTGTCTTTACCAGTAGAACTGACTTAGCTTCTTGTTTCCAAGTTTTCTGATAATAAAAATGCAAGTTAACTAATGTGACAACTTCTGATCCTGGTCCCCTTCCAAAAACACCAACCAAATAGCCCCCTTAAGAGCAATCAGCTAATACAGCCAGAGAATGCTGATGTATAAGAAACTGATTTTGTTGTGTGTTGACATATGAATGATCGTTATTTTACGCACGGTTAGATGTCCCTCACCAGAGTGAACTCAGATTCGGACTTTCCCCCAGAGGCTTATAGAGACTTGCATTTCAAAAGGAAAAATGTTTTTTAGTCCCTTTTCCCCTTTGCATCATGGGGAACAGCTGGTTCCCTCTTTTTGTTATTTCTTAGTGTATTTTGAAAAAGAAAGTCCTACAGAAAAGCAGTGCTCATCGGAAACTGCATCATAGCTGTACTCTCAGCCCGCTGAGTCAGGGAGTGATGCTCCCCGCTGAGCACCCAAGGGAGACAGGAACCACATTATCCCAACCACCTTTGAAAATCACCACCTGCCCAAAAAGCCAGGTTTGCCCTATCTACAACCGTACATAAGACCACCTTTGCAGCCTGGGAATTGAGTGTTTCCAATTGCTCAGCCCCTGGCTGCCAGGCACAACCCAGCTAGGAAATTTTTGCCAAATGAGGGTCAAAGTCTAGTTTGAAGGCAGCAGAGCTCAGGGCGCCCTTAGCCCTGTTCTAGCTTGAGCTTTGCTGTCCTTACACTTTTAGCATAATAGCAGCATCCACTGGATATGCATTTCTTATCTTGGGTGGTGTTATCTCCAATTCCTCTGCTGCCAAGAATGCAAATTCTTTCTTTCCTCTAGCAGAATTGAGAGACTTTCTCCCATTAGGCATATTATTTTGTATTTCCACAATTTCTGTTGTTTTCCTAGCTTGAACTCAGAGTATCATATTTAAATTGCTTCAGAAGAGGTTTCTGGTTAAGGGGTCCATGCTCTGGCTCAAGGAATGTTTTCACTTGAAAACTCCAGTGGAGGATATATGTTTACCCTGGTTTCCATCGACTTGCAAATACCTGAGATGCTGTGAGTGGCAGCATCTGTAGATCAGCCAAGAGTTAATTAGACAGTAGGAATCAGATCACTTTCTCCTATAACACCAAAAGATTTGGGTTTTTTTTAAACCCAATAGCTACCTCACATTTAAAAGAGCAGCAAAAGCAAATTGTGTTTTTATTATTATTATTTTCTGTTTTAACTGGAGCTGAGCAGAATTCACTTGTTTTATTGCCCTTTTACTCTGTGCTTTGCACATACAGGGTAATAGCTTGAGTTAACATCATTTTTGTAGTCTAAATACACTGGCGCATACGCCCCTCCACATGAGCATTGTGCTTCATTTTGCCTACCTTTAATCATACAGAAAGTGTCTACTCTTAACAAATTTCTAGGCTTCCTCTCTAGCGAGATGGGGGGAGAGATGCACATTTCTGAAAGGCTGTACATGCTAGGGAAGGCGAGGACAACAGAGGTGCTTCTCTCCCAGGGCTGCAGAGGGATGTATATAGTATTTTTCTAGCTAGATGCAGGTAAGATGATAATAGCAGCACTCAGTGAAAGTGATAATAGCGCTGCACTCACTTTCTCAGATGGCTGGATAAAGCTGCCCAGCTACTGCTTGGGCAGAATCCCCATAGGGTTTACTGTTAACAAATATATACATGGACACGTATCTCGAGGGAAGGGAGAACCTTACTTTCATACAATGAAGTTGTTACTCCATGAAATTCACCCTGCAGAGTAGGACACTACCCGTGAGAGGTTAACGTTCCCAGCTCTCATCTGTTGGCCAAGATGCCCAACCACAGCTGGATCTGCTACTTGCCAGCTTCATTCTTGCAAGAAGACTGCCTTTCCAAGCTGGGGACAAGTTCAATACCACAGTTAATACATCCAGCTTTTGGGAAGAGCTTTGAGTTCACTCTGGCAGGGCATGGAGACTTTGTCTCCTAAGCATCTTGTAGGATGGAGCACAAGCTGAGATGAAGTGGAAGTGATCTGCACTCGCAGGAAGGGCCTATTCTATAAAAATTTCAGCTCACACACAGGCAGCTGAATGAGGGCCGTGTTTTCTAACACACTCAGCCTCTGTCAGACAGGCTTTCAAAGGAAATGAGGACTCCACTGTTTGGTTTCTTTTTGAGACTTAGTGCCAAAGCTAGGTATGAATCTCTTCAAAAGTGCAAAAACAGGAGCCAAGTTTGTCAACAGCAACAGTTCCAAATTCATTTTGCCTTCTAAGTGTTATTGCTAAATCCTTTGGAACAGCATGAAAGACCTTGCCTGAGAAGTTATAACCTGGTTTATTAAGCACCATAAGTCAGGAGTGTTTGGGGTTTTCTGAATTATGAACTAAACTAGCTTTCCAGGTGCTCTCATTCTTGCACAAATGAAGCTATGTTCTTTCATTGATTGTAGAGTTTTATATTAAAACGTCAAAAAGGCACTGAAAATGTTCGCTGCATTTTTTTAGTACTGTATATATAGATGTCTTAATTTTATGTAAGAGAAATTGTAAAAAATCATTGTATAAAGTTTAGATCTGTTATACTTAACAGCTATTTCTTTTAGAAAATAGCTTTGACTCCTTCTGACAATGAAGTTTATAAATAGTTCTCTAAAACATGCTTTGTGTCTTAAAGCGAAAAATAAAAGCATTTGATTCATGTTTATTCCTGAGTCTGTCTTTATTCTAGTAGGCATCCACCAAGTGCTCATATTGACAGTTGGGAAGGGCAGACATTTACCCATGCCAAAGTGGTTGAAGTGTGCTCTGTATTGCACGTTATACATGTTTTCTTGGGTGTGTAGCGTTTTTGTATCTGAGCTATTAATCACATACAGAATACACATGCAGAACATTATTAATCCTAACATTTCAAGAACTGTGAAATTCAGCTGTATTCACCTAAGGACAAGTTTCAGACATTTTCATGAGCCTTTATTTTAAGGTCTTTAATTAAAGAATTTTGCTCCAGTGACATAAGACTGAGCACTGGGACTGTAACTTTCAATTCCACACAGGTATAATTTTTTTCTTTCTAGACAGAACTAGCTGAATCTCACCTTCATTTTTAAGCATGCCTAACTCTCACTGACAACACCCCCTCCCCAAAATAAATAATAATAATAAAAAAATCAGTGCATCCCAAAGGTGATGTACCTTGCTTTGGAATGAAAAACTCCCATGTAACTGCTTTCTGCTCAACAATAATAAGATTATTTAGTAAAACCTCACTGTATTTTGAGATTTCTTTAGAATTTCAGAACATTTGAGCAGAACAGCATTTATGATTCAGAAAATAGGACTTTGTGTGGATTAACTAAATTCTTAAGTCTCACAATAGGATCCATTTGACCAGAGCCATCAATTACTATTCCTGTAAAAAACACCGAAGTGAAAAAAATAATTGTTTTCTACAGTAATGAATTTTGTTCATGAGTGTCAGCTAAAATTACAGGGGTGGCTCCAACCTGCAGTCTGCAAGTCAGGTGTTAGTCTGGCTTCTTCTAAAGTAGAACATAGTTGGGGCGACTCTCTCAGGGGCCATCTCCCTTTCCCTGTTAATTCCAGAGAGCTTAGAAACACTTCACAGAATCATTAAGGTTGGAAAAGACCTCCAAGATCATCAAGTCCAACCATCAACCCAACACCACCATGACTCCTAAACCACGTCCCAAAGTGCCACGTCTACATGTTTTTTGAACGCCTCCAGGGATGGTGACTCCACCACCTCTCTGGGCAGCCTGTTCCAATGCTTCACCGCTCTTTCAGTAAAGACATTTTTCCTAATATCCAGTCTAAGCCTCCCCTGATGCAACTTGAGGCCACTTCCTCTCATCCTATCGCCAGTTACTTGGGAGAAGAGTCCAACCCCCACCTCGCCACAACCTCCTTTCAGGTAGTTGTAGAGAGCGATCAGGTCTCCCCTCAGCCTCCTCTTCTCCAGGCTAAACAGCCCCAGTTCCCTCAGCCGCTCCTCATAAGACTTGTCCTCCAGACCCTTCACCAGCCTCGTTGCCCTTCTCTGGACACGCTCCAGCACCTCAGTGTCCTTCTTGTACTGAGGGGCCCAAAACTGAACACAGTATTCGAGGTGCGGCCTCACCAGTGCCCAGTACAGGGGCACGATCGCTTCCCTACTCCTGCTGGTCACACTATTCCTGATACAAGCCAGGATGCCGTTGGCCTTCTTGGCCACCTGGACACACTGCCGGCTCATGTTCAGCCGGCTGTCGACCAGCACCCCCAGGTCCTTTTCCGCCGGGCAGCTCTCCAGCCACTCTTCCCCAAGCCTGTACCGTTGCATGGGGTTGTTGTGACCCAAGTGCAGGACCCGGCACTTGGCCTTGTTGAATCTCATACAATTGACCTCGGACCACCGATCCAGCCTGTCCAGATCCCTCTGCAGGGCCTTCCTTCCCTCGAGCAGATCGACACTCTCGCCCAGCTTGGTGTCATCTGCAAACTTGCTGAGGGTGCACTCAATCCCCTCATCCAGATCATTGATGAAGACGTTAAACAAGACTGGCCCCAACCTGGTGCAGCTGAGGTTAAGAAGTAGGAATCACACCCTGAACTTTGCTTCCGAGCTGAACGAGTGCCTGTTTGGGTGGGCAGCTCTGTTTTTGACCCCCCGAAAAGTCAGCTCAGCATTTCCCAGAATCAGAGCCTAAAGTTGGCTACTGCACCAGACCGCGTGGCTGTTCTCCTTCAGCAATTAACATGACAGCAAACACCCAGCTTTCCTCCTATTCTCTCTGTCTTATTTGCTGAGAATAAACTTGTTAGTTAAATATGACAGCACTGTCCTATATGCCAGGAGGGGGAGAGGTTCAGTATTCCCTGCTGTGATGGTCCAGCCAGTTGATAACTGTAAAGGCACACCAACATCTCCCCTAGTTTTGAGTTAACCTTTACAGACAAGATGGAGAGGCACATTTCTCCATGCAGAGGCCAAAGTGGAAGAGATCTATTAAGACATCATCAAGCAAACAGCTGCCAGGGCATGGTTATCTGTGAATCACAATAAGTAGATGTTTGCTCACTACACTTCCCTTCTCTCATCAGTGCCTGAAAGTAAAGGATGAAAAATGACATCCTTTCAAAGAGATGGTTAGCAGCAAGCGCTGCCCTTGCCCTAGCCCTCTAGCAAGATGACTTCACTTTTTGAAGAAAAGGAAGTGGGACATCTGTATGTAAATCAGGGGAATCTCTAGAACAAAAACAAGGACATATGAAACAGCTTTTTGCTATAGCAGTGAGGCTGTTCCTCTTTGCTGCTGAGTTATCTGGTGAGAAGGTAGGAAAGATATTACAGCATATGGAAGACTCCAACGTCTGTGTACAAATCTCTAGGTCCACTGAAACTAGACGGTCCCTAGGGCTCTGCTACCACTACCTTATGCATGGTGGCATCTCATTAGTTTACCTTCAGAGGTCATCCCTTTACACTTCTTTAATAGAGGACGTGAGGTGAGGAGGATTGAAAAGGACCTTTTCTTTACCCATCAGCTGCATCTAATTCTCACTTAGGCTAAAAGCATAGGACTGATCTCCTGCATATCACACTATTACTGACCCTCTACAGTCATAAACTTACACTTTGATGCTTATTCATTAGGCACGTTCTGTTGAGCAAATCTGCTATTCCTTACCCCAGCTTCCAAATTACAATCCCAATTTCAAGAAGGTGTTTATGCACCCATTCAAAGCCAAGTGCTTAACCACAAACCATTTTTGGCAAGCATAGCTTACTGTGGGAGTATTTTCTTGCCTCAGCAGGGCACCATGGGGTCGTGCTTCCAGGTTGTAATTGTAGCTATGACACCACAGTTCTGTAAAGTGGTTTTACTTTATTCTTGTGGAAGGTTCCCAAAAGGTAGCTGAGCAAAGCCCTGCTATTTTTAAGGCAACTATGTCGGGTAAAGAAGAGTGTTGCCACAAGGAATTTTCATGTCATTTCTTCACAGAAAAGTCCTACTACATCACAGGTTGGATCTCCTAAGTGGTCAGGCAAACTATCACACTACACCAGCACTTGCTCTATACTTTCTGGAAAATCCCAGAGGAAGGCATGCACGCTATGAGCATGGCTGGAGTGAGTTGGCTGTGACAGCAGTGCCACCACTACCCTGCAGATAGGCAGCAAGGACTGCTTCCACCTGCACTCTGTCTTTCTGTAACCCAAGTCAGGCCACCACATGCCCAAAGCAGGGGAAAGGGGACACTGGGCAGGTTCCTGGGCCACCCCAAGCCCAGTGGTTCTGAGCTATGTCATTTCTCCACCCTGCCTTTAAGTATGTACTTTACCAGGACACAAAGCTTCAAGTGCTAAAGCTAACTGTCTTGATTTCATAATGAATGGGTTTATGGCCATCTTCTGGCAGGCTAAGAAGCTAACTGATAACTTCCTATGTTGGGGCTGTGGCACCTCAAGATAGTCTCTGCTCTCTAGCCCCTCTTCTATCCCTTCAGAAGGGACTGCATCCCCCAACTCCAAAGGTTCCCATGGCCCCTCTGCTCCCACACAGGACACCTTTCCCTTTGCAGTAGAGGGTACAAATCAGGTTATTTTACCTTCATTGTACATTAAGGCCTGTCTAATGTCAGATCTGGTGGAACCAAACCAAGGCTTATTCATTTAGGTTTATGGTTACACAGCTTAGAAATCAGCAGAAGACTAACAACTTCAGCTCATGCTTCACAAAACACTCTCCTAGTCCTCTCTGAAGGGCTCTGATAGCCTTTATTGGCCTCAGGAATCACTAGCCCAGAATCTGGGAATATCTCACCTTCAATGGCTTTCCCCAAGTGGTGAGTAAGCAACCTTCTGCCACCCAGAGGCAAAAAACCCCAAGAATATTTTAATCTTAATTACAAGTAGAATACTGGCAGTGTGCAGTGCACTCATTCAGCTCAGGGCTCATTTCCAAAAACACCACTTTGGCAAAATAAGGGGTTTGTGTGAGGAGATAGCAGCTTCAATGGAAGTTCTTGGAAAAGGTTTCTGCACTCAAAAGTGAGATTTGTTTCCAACATCCCTGCGGACAGACAGGATCCTCACAGTGCTGGTTCTTCTGGCACAACGGTCCTTTCCTGAAAAGCCTAACCATGCTCCAGAGAGGCTCTCAGAGCCCCGGACCCTTGTTACAAGGGTCATGCTACTAGAAAATTATTCTTCTGAGCTGGAGCTTTCTACATGTCAGGAACTACAGGAGCCAAGAGCGTTGCTACGTCTACAGGCAACTGGTGAGCACCAGAAAGCACACGTCAGAGTAAGACCCAGGAAGGAACCATTTCTCAGACCTGTCTCACCTCTCCCCTGATCTCCAGGGGAAGGAAGCACATGCCAAGGGAGCAGGCAGGAACCGCAGGGTGCTCTGCCCAGGCTCCCAGAGGGTGCACCATGTCTCCCTTTGCCAAGCAGTGCAGACAGAGCCCATGTCTCCCAATAGGCCTGTTTGGTTTGGTACAAACCATGCTGCCAGTCAGTAACCCAGACAGAGCATTCTCCCAATAAATCAAAGACTGAAGACCCTTAAAGACATAGGGAACATCCTAAAATACCAGACCAACAGTCCGTTGAGGACAGTTCTCGAACAACAGCGGCAGAAGATGCTGTTTAGGGAGAACACGGGGGTGTTTCGTTTCCCTCCTATCCTGTTGCATCCGCACTCACATCTGCCATAGCAATGGTTTCAGAAGGTACATCCATACCTATTCCCTTTAGTATTAAACTCATGAGTAACAGGTCCATGAACAGACTAATCACTTTCTAAACGATTCGGTATTATTTGTTCCTTCAGTTTCCCGCGGCAGATTCCTTACATTCTTTGCCTCCTGTGTAAGAGCATTCTTACCGCTTTCAACCTGAAGACGAGAACAGTTCTTGAGCCTGGGGCTGTGGCACTCACCTGGAGCACAGGAGACATGAGATCAGTCTAGCCTGAGACAGGTTTTCCTTTTTGGCTGAAGCTTGGAACATGAGAGTTGTGTGTCAGCATTCACGTTTCCAGTTGTTTGTCATTCAGCAACCTGTACCACATGAAAGAAACCTCATCAGAAGACACAGTCACACCCTCTCTCTCTCCCATATGGATACAGTGGCCAACCTGTGTGTCTTCTTGGCTACCAGGCTGGTCCTGGAGCCACAGGAATTAATACAGATGCTAATAACCCACAGATCGATTGGCTTACTGCACCACGTGAGGCCATCCTCCAGCAAGCAGAGAGCTCCCTACCAGGGCCCTGTGTCAAAGAGGCTACTAGGACATCTTTCATCAAAAAGGTAATGAGTAAGTGATAGCATCAGCTACCTTCCAGACTCTGATAAAAAAATACCACTGAGCAAGTGTTATTTCTTTTTACCCTGCCACCCCCCCATTCTTATATGTCATTAATCTCCGATCCGCGAGACAGAGAGAAAACAGAGATCAGCCAGGACATTGTTGCTTTGTCACTATTTTCTTCTTTATGGGCTTTCCCATCTGGCTCTTCAGCAAAACCAAATATTTCTTATTTTCTTTCCCTTTTTCCCCCCCCACTCACCTTCGGACAGGCAGTCACAGAGCCAGGGAGAGCTGGGAGCCCACCTTGCAGTTCTTTGAGAGCCGTGCTCCAGGCATCAGAGAGTAGCGTGGCAGAAGGCTGCTATCTGCCACAGCCCAGCCTTCCCACACAGCAGGGATTTACAAGGAATTTCAGAAATCACGCCAATAGGCTCAGACAGTAGAATGACACCTCCTCACTCACCCTATGGTCATCACTATTGATCACTGTGGATAGGGACCAGAGAAAGTCTTTGGCTGAAGAAGTAAAGCACTAACTCAACTCAAAGTCAGAAAAACAGGAAACATCAGATAAACATGAGCCTGAACTATTGCATTATTTGAGTGTTTTTCACTTGGGTACTTAAAGGAGTCAGAACTGACTAAGTACCTTAAAAAAAATTAAAAATTACCATAAGCAGTTAGGCTCCCTCAGCTTCCCTTACAACCACCACAACCAAACCTCAGTTTCCCTCCATACCTTCAGGGATCAGCACATCCAGACACCTGAGCCACACTACACACCAAAGCATCTACTGCAGACCCCTCTCCTAGCCTGTAACAACCCACCCCCCTACATAACCACCTTCCTTTCCCACTCCCCCTTTCATCTCCCTCTCCAATGCACACACCTACAGGAGCAGAGCAAGGCAGAGGCTGATGGAGTCAATTAGCTCTCATTAACACCTTCTTGACCAAAGCAGGTGTTAGCCACCCTGTCAGCCCACCTGCGTGTGTCACTGCCCTGGGAGGGATTCCCCAGCTCAACACAGGCTCTGTCTGGGTCTCTCTGTACAGCACCCACCTCTTCAGGAAAATACAACAGTCAACAAAACCACACCAAAATGCTTAAACACTGCCTTGGTGCTTTCCATAGTCTTCTGAGATGTCTAGGATCCCTCTTTCTGACTATATGAGCCTAACCTCTAAGCCACGGGCAGGTTCCCATTCCTGTAATTACTTTTCTGCCTGCATGTTTGCTCTGATTTGGATGCAGTGAAGAAGAACCCGCCACTAGACTTCTGCATCCTCCTTGCAAATGATGCCCTGACCCCCACCACAGATATCAAAAGTGTCTCCCTTCACAAGTGAACTCCTTGCTCTCAACAAGAATATTTACTGCTTACATCGGAGAACATATTACTAGTAATCTACTCTGTGTTTTCTCTGTCCTTACAGCCTTCCCTTCATGCATTCAAGAACTTAAAGCAGCTCCCTGTAAAACAGCCAAACTACAATGTCCTATAACTGACAAATGGAATTAGTTATCAAGAATGACTTCCAAACACCACCGTGTGCTCTGATGCAGTCACTCAAAATATTACTTGTTTTCTTAGGAATAACTGATGTATTCCCAGAAAATCAGGACCTTTTCTGGCTGTTTACTCAGAGGAGGTACTGATTTAACTGGACTCAGTTTGTCTACACCAAGAGAGTATCCGAGGCTTATTATCATATTTATCCTTGTATTATTCCTGTGAGATTGGGAAAGTCCGTTTTTGCAAATGGGGAACCACGGAGACACTAAATGACTCGTCCAGAGTCACACAGGAAGTCTGCGGTGGGGAAAGAAAAGGGAATCAGATAGGTGTTCCAAGGTCCCCCACTTGTCCTCTAACCTCTTCCCTGTACCCTGGCGCTGGTCGGGGGTCGTTAGTCAGGGGGCAGTGAGACCTCCCGCCCATGTAGCTGGTCTCACAGAGACTCTGCGGAGTTCCCCCTCCTACACTGGCTGAGTCAGTGGTGGACACTGCTGTCACCCTGCTCCGGACCATGGGCTGCACATCCACCCACCTCTAACCTCCAAAAAGCATCGGTTGAGTGAGAAGCAGGAGCAGGCGGGTGAAGGACCCCGGGAAAACCAAGCCCAGCCTCCTCCAGGGCCAGCACAGAGCCTGGACCTTCATTTGGTTTCCCTGATAGTCAGTTACCAGCAGTGGAAATACAGAGTAGGAAATCTCCAGCCTGGCTCCCAGGCACCAGGACGGGGCTGGGACCAGCTGGCTCTGCAGCATGCACGGTCCTTACACCAAATACCCTTGGGACTGCCTGTTGTCACTGGAAAACACTGTCTGCTGGGGGGAACATGCTGCACACAAGAAAGCTGTCATGCATCTCCCCGCACTCCTGCCTGGTTTGTTGGCTCTCTCCATGGGGAAACTGGAGACAATGTTGGCAATGTTCCTCTCTGGAGGAAGGAATCCATCCCCTGCTGGAAACGTTGCATTAGAAAAAAAAAAAAGGAAACAAATGAGTTTTCAAAAGCAATTTTTTCTAGTCACTAGATTCTCAGTCTAGAGGGTTTTACTTTGAATTAATATGGGCTGTCTCTGCTCTAGGATTAAAGTTATTGATCCAGTTCTTGATTACTGTCATCCATCTTTGTTCCTGGACTTATTATCATCCGTGCAGGGCAAAAGTCTCTAATTAGGGACTGCAATTTACAGTCTTTCTTACTCCAGAGAGTCACCAGCAAGGAAGCCATCAGCATGCCAGATGGCTGCACTGTCTTCGGGCCAGCTTGAGTTAACGGGCAGCAGTACCACGCAGGAGGCTTCAGGTGGGGGGCTTGTGGAGCCAGGCAGCCACCCAAAGCCTGCAGGGAGAGTGAGCCTTTCAGGGGTCAGGGCTTCCCCGACACTTCCCCCAAGCTCCCGCAAAACCACTGGAGTCACAGGGGCAGCAATAAATCTCACTTGCAGTTTCTTAGAGTAATAAATATCTGTCCCAGCTTTGAGATCTGTTGTGATGCGAGTGAACTTTTAAGAAGCATTTATTATCTATCAAAGTGGTTTGATTTACTTTTAGCAATCCACATTTCCTCCTGGTTATCCATTGCTGGTCCCTGGGGCTGAGCTGGGAGTAGCGCAGAGCTGAGGAGACATCAGACCATGTTGCTGTGCCATGGCAGGGCCTCCAAGGAGAAAACTACTGCATGAACCCCTTTCAACAACTGTTGTAACAAGAAGGAGAGATGTGTGCCAGTGAATAATTACCAGGGGCTGTTCAAGGAAGCCATGTGAAGTCCCATAAATAACATTCCTATGAGTATTATGAGTGCCTGCATGTCACCCCTCCTTACCCAGAAGGGACAGGCTGCTGGAGCCCGCACACACATGTGGCCATCATGCAGAGAGAAGCCCCAATCCTCTCCCAGACCTCATGCAATCCCACTGGTGTCAGAGGAGGCTTTCACACTGATGCAGATGACTTCATGTCAGCCCATAGCTCCCCTCACCCAGCTCAGTAGGAAATGCAGACTCCAGCTGTTGCTGCTGTCTCTCCTGAGCATCCCGATACCCCACCCGAGGAAACCACAGTGGTTTTGAGACAGTATTTATTCCTACCTGGACCTCACCTGGGTATGATCTCAAGGCATGACTGGGTTACACCCTTGGACCCACTAATTAGACACAGCTTATGGGGCAAGAAATGCTGTCATGTGGCAAAGGATCATCTCCTGTAAATATTGTGAGGCAAGGGAAGAGTTGACAACTTCTGCATTCAAGAGATCTGGGAGAAGAGCTGAATTAGCAACCCAACTTCTGCAGTCTGCCAAACCAAACAGAAAAATCTATGTTTAACTGTGCTTGCTCATAAACACCGTGCTCTTGCTCCCAGGAGAGCAGCCCCTGCAACAGGAGACCCTGCAGCATCTCTGCTCCTGATACACCACGGCCAGAAGAAAGCATTTGCCTTCTTGGAGCACCATCAGAGAGACGAGAGGGAAAATCATTACAGAGGAGCCTGACTTCAAGGCTGGGGCTTGTGGCAGGACAGACTCACTTCCTGTCCCCTGGGAGTTTTATGCAGACTATGTTCTGAATTTTTCAAGTAATTTTTTTTTTTTTATAGGAAGCTTCGGGATTAAGTGTCTGAGGTATTTTTTTTCCTTGGTGATCTTCTTTTATTTGCCAAGTCTCCCTTAAAATAGAAACTACCTGAACAATGTCTGACAGAGCCATAAATCCTGCATGTGTTCAGCATGATATTAAGGTTGTTATTCGTTTGGGAGTTTTGGATGTTGGACTGAAGCTCTATTTTTGGCAAGATTTGCATCAGAACAGACCGCCTAATGCAGTGAATAAAGCCCAGATGACTGCTGGAGGGCTGGCTGCACAACAGCACAACTGGTGGCTCTGGACCATGCAAAAAGCCACCTGCACTTTCGCATCTGCCCTGACCACTGCACCACTGGCAGCTGGGGGAAATGCAAAACAGACCAACAGAGAAGGTTTCTCTTCACTGCTCTGAGGAGAACATTGCTGACCCTCGACAGTAAAAATGACATGCAAAAAGTGGCAGGCAATTGACAGTCTCAGCAGAGGACTGATGATGCTGTAAGAGATATGAGGATGTGGGAAGGATTCCCATTTTCCATCTGGTTTTAGGCTAAACTAACCAAATGTTCAGGCACAGAGGTTCTTATATAAGATCTCTCCTTGAGCAGCTCCTTGCTATCAATTTTATCCTCTTTTTTTTTTTTAAAGGATAAAATATTTCAAGGCATGCATCTCTAGCACATTAGTTTTTTGACTCAGAGTCACTAAATAAACAAAGCATGCTGAGAAAAGTCAAAAAAACACGGATATGAAAACTTTGGGGCCCTGTCTGTCCATCTCCTATGCATAGACAGACAGACAGACTCCCTGCAGTTACCCCAAGGACTGAGCACTGTAGACATCACCAGGACCTCTCATCCAGGACCCCAGTGCATCCTTTTCAAACAGTCTCCCTTCCCTAAATTGTCTTAAGCAAAATTAAGGACTTGTTTGTTAAAGTTGGAGCCAAGACAACTATGCAAAGAGATGTGTTGACCGTGGCAAAGAAGGAGGAGAGATGAGGTTAAGCACAGTACAGAAATGGATGGAAATGGGTGGCAGAAAAGAAATGGGGCACCTGGTGGGCAGGATCCGGGAGTGAAGTGCAGAGAGATTAAGGCTGCTTCCACTCTACAAAATAAACATGAAGCAAACCCAGGAGTTGAATCTGAGTTCATGCTTCTCCTTCAAGACCAGTGTCCCTGAGCAAACTGTTATTTTCGTTTTGGTATGTTTGTTTTGGAGTTTGTTGGGGTTTTTCTTTCAGTTCCTTGAGACAGGCAACTTCATTCAGCTAAAAACAAGTGGTTAGCAATTGGATCAGACTTTTAAAATGCAGCCTGACACCTGTGATACCTCTCCTCACGTAAGTGAATTGCAGAACAGGTCGAAAGCCCAAATCCTATGATTTCTCATTGACCGAAAAGTAAGAGGCTCTGAAAACCTGTGTGGTGGCATGGATGCCAGGATCGCTTGCTCGCTTGAGCAGAGCGCTGGAAAGCTGAGAGCAGCGGAGAGCAGCGCTCACCTACGAGCCACTCGCCACTCGCACTGGGCAGGGACCTGCCAAGCAGCTGCAGTGGGATCCTGTTTTCCCCACATCTGGTGGCAGAAACAGCTGGATCCTGGTGAATTCTGTAGCTGAAGTTACAGAACAGCTTTCTCTCCTGGGAAGTTACCTCTGAATCTCCCTGACATGCTCAGGGCTGGTTCTGTGTTGTTTTAGTTCCAACCTGACATTTCAGAGTTTGAGGCTTGGGAAAATGTGTTGTTCACAAATAGATACTGAAAACCTCACTGTGCTGGTGTTCAGGAATCCTGCGTCCTTTCCCCACCCCTAAAAGTACTATACAATCTCCATCTGTAGCTTACAGAGGTTTTTTTGTCCTCTTTCAAACCCAACTTTGAAAAATACAGGAGAAAACAATCTAAAATATATACTTCTTTCTGTATTTACTCCACAGGTAAAAGTCCTCACAGCTTTGAAATTTTTAACTTTCAAACACGCAAAACTATTTAAGCAAGGAGGGAACGACAGGTTGAATTCTTACAAAGTAAGGGTTTTTTTCTGAGCAAGTTTAACGATGGGAACACTGAGAGACTTGTGGCCTTAAAGTCCTGGTCTACCACATTCGAAAACAGAACTTGCACCCCAGGGCAATTTCTGACATTTGATTTTTCTACCTTAAAGTGGGATGAAAACTAAAAATATAGAAGTTCACTAAATAAGGACACCCAATAATTTTTTCTTTGAAAAAGGTGAAACAAAACCTGTAATTTCTAAAGAAATATATTTCCTTTCCAATGTTGATGTTTCAAAATGCCTCCCCCACAAATATTTGCTTATCTTAAAACCAGAAGTCTTACTCTAAAACATGATGCTCCCATGAAAAATACCCAATTCAATGTATCACAATGTCTCATTAGGATTATTGTTCTAGGTGAAAAGGTTTCATTCAACCTTTAATCAACCTAGAGTTCAACATTAGATCCTGAACCCTAGTTAATGGTTTTCTTTTAATAAACATGTTCAAACCACTGCACAGAAGCACCTAACATGCCACAGAGAAATAAAATTTATAATTATAATGATATTAGTACCCTCAAAATGTGTCTGTATTTTGGTACCACACCATCCAGTTCATACTGAATGACAATGAACAAACATTGCAAACCTTGAATGAAAATATATTACATCGTGGAGGAGGTATTTCTTAGGTTTACACGTAATTCTGCCATTGACAAGAAGCCAGAAAATGACTCACATTATTTGTTGGAGGAAGAAGCTTACAACTGAGAGCCCTGAACACATAAAAAATGAAATGAGAAAATGAGAAAGAATTGGGAAATATATCAGCAAACAAACAAATTAAAAAAAAACCACAAAAACTTTTGAATTTTACAAGGTAGTTTCCCCCAGAATATCTTTTAGGTCATCAAAAAGGAATTTTGGTTAAAACAATGAGGCAAGCATAGCCTAAACATGTAAAACTTGACAATTGGATCGATTCCAACCTCAGCAAATTATTGACATTGGCTGTAAAGTTGGGAGCATTTTCCCCCGCTTTTTGAGTAACAATATTAATGTCTGTTTTGACTTTTAACAAATAACACCTCCAGCAGCCTGCTAACCTGCAGGGACCACCAAGTGTCACAACCAAATTTATCTTCTTTCTTTTACTGTGTTCATTTGAAGCCTGTAAGATAGAGCTACTCCCTGGACTGAAGCCTCTACACAACCGTAAATAATTCCCTTGCCTCATGTTGCATTTACCAAACCTAATTGCCTTTGGCTTGCAAAGGACACGATGCTCGTTTCATTATTCCTGGCTGAGTTTTTTTGCTTAGTGTGGTGCTGTGAGATGTTTCTGTGGAAACACTGCTGCAGGAAAAGGGACCTTAGGGGAAACCTGGGAAGTTTGGGGTTTTTTGCTATTTACTCTTATCCTCACTTTATCTCATGAATGAAATGGAGCAGGATGGTGTATTTATAGTGCATGAAGATAAGAAAACATCTCACAGATTGTTTTCCTCAGTGGGTTTGCCTAGCAGACATGCAGGAGTCTGGCAGACTCCTCCAGCCATTGATGGGTGTCACACGGTCAGAACACACCAGGGAAGTCCTGCATCAGTAGGAGCTAAAGTTGGGGCCACACGCAGAAATGGAGAAGTGGGATGTCCCAGTCAGCAACGGGCAGGATGTCAGCCCAGCGCAAGGCGGTGGAAGAGCTGGGCTGAAACCTCACGGTCAGTAGACAGAGGAGAAGAGTGTCCACCGCAGACTACTTCTTTAAAAAGAGGAGTTTCATTAAAAAAAAAAAAAAGAGATTACAAATTTGGCTTATAACATTAACCAGAGATAAGTCATGAAGTGTTTTTTTTTTAACTTTTTTTTTCTCCTCGGTTTCAGTGAAAGCAAAGACTAAGGCACTCGGTACGTGATCTGAGTCCTGCTGAGGACGCATATCCCCCCATCTGCCCTGCAGCACCCCTCGCCAGGCAGGGTGTAGCTCCAGCACAGGGACTTGGAGGCACGGGGCTGTGAGCAAGCCTGGACACATGCTTAGCTTGCGTTTGCTCCTGCAGCTTCAGCCAGTGACACAGCAGCTTCAGTGACACAACACCCGGCAGGGTCCTAAGCCACGGAGCAGCACCAGCAAGCTCCCCAAGGACAGTCAGAGGAAAGCTGATGGGGATATTTTCCCAGGCAGTGCATTTCTCAGGAGGCACGGCCAGAGGAATACAGACCTGTCCTCTGCCCCGCAGAGCCCTAAGGGTGGCTGAGAGGTGGACCTGCCTGCTCTCCCTTGGAGTGAGTCACTGCAGACTGAGCACGTGCTTTCACTTTGTGCACAACAGAGAAATGGTGGGTGGTTTGTTTTTGGTTTAGGTTTTGGTTATTGTTTTTGGTTTTGTTTTTGCTTTTTTCAGCAGTTCTTGCAGGTTTCCATTGAGTTAAATGCTACAACAAAAACCAGAGAGATGATTACCCTTAAGACCTTGGAAAACCAACCCATGACTTATGATTCTGCCAGTGCTGCATGCCAAATCTGTGGCACCTCTGTAGACATCTGGTTTTAAGAAACTAAACATCCAACCCTTGCTTACCTTCAGCCACATTTACAGGGCCTGGTGAGCTCCTTCACTAATTGCTAGTGTCTTGTTCACAGCCTAAGAAGTCAAAAAGGTAAGAAACAATCAAACCAGAAGCAAAGCTGATGGTCACAGAATTCATCCATGCCAAAGCTGGATTCGCAATGAGGGCTCGTGACTTGCAGGTTTAGTTTCCAGTGCCACTTTCCAGTTCTTCACCCTTATACTACCCCTTGTGCTGCCTTTCTGCAGCTGGTCCTGAACTCCGCTGTCCTCAGCAGTGAGCCGTGCTTCCTAAAGCTGATGCCATCATGAAAAAGCAGTGCAAAAGCCTCCCAAGAAGACCTGATGGAGATGAGTGAGGGTGAGCAGCTTTGACCAGCTTCAGGAAGCTTTATAGCTTCAGGAATGTTGCGAAATATGAGCAGCTTTGGCCTAGAGTGAAGAGGCAGGGAATAAGGAACTCACATGTACACGTGGGAACACGACAACCCATAAAGCCAATATCTCTCCCTCAAGAGTGTAGAAAAAAACCACAAATGTTTTCTTGGCTAGGAGAAGCCAAAACAACTCTTCAACAGCCCTTCCAAAACAGTTCATAACACTGTATTAAATGAGTGATGCCAACCTGCCATTACACTGACAGTGCTTAGGAGAGGAGGATACTGGCTGTGGTTTAGGTCTAAAGGGAACAAAGAGAGGGTTCACTCCCTACCGTCTCTTTTAGATGCCAATTGCTAGTTCAAAATCTTCCCAGAACAAAATTGAGTCTACCAAGAGAGCATGAAGTGCCTCTTGACATCATGGTGTTTGTGCCTTTGACTGGGGCTACTGAAGGATGCCAGAACCACCTTGCTCTCCTGTCCCCCAGACAGAGCCCCTGGATGCACAGGGGTATGACAGCCCCCAATGCCTGTTGTCATTCTATTTCTACTGAGAGGCTCCCTGTCAGGCACAGAACAACATTTTCAAAGAACCAAATACTTGGTCGGTCTAATCTGATTCTTAGGGAGGTTGGACTGAATTGAATCTTCTGGCTGCGGAGTTCAGGCTGCCTGAGAAAGCTAACCAAAAGAGCTGTGCTCTCCTGTGACACAATGAGAAAATCCCTCTTAGATAGCAAATTGCCTTTCATTTCTTGTAGATGCCATCAAGTGATCAGCAGAGGTTGTTCTTATCTCTGGTCAGAGGCCAGAGCGATGGATGATGCCCAATGTTCCTCCTTCAGTTCCAGGAAGAGACTGGTTTTCCCGCAAGTGTTCTGTTAAAACTGGATGGGAACACATGACCCAATGTTCTAATTGCTAAGAAACCTCATGCAATTTCCAATTTAAATGCCAGGAAAATCAATCATTTTCCCTCTTGATTCAAAGGTCTCACCTATCTTCAAAATGACCAGCTTGCACTGCCAGTTCCTGAGTATTTTTCTGCAGAACCAACATATGTGATTTCACACACACACTTACGTGCTTCAGAAAAAAAAAAATATATAGGCTCATTTATGCATTGCTTATTTAAATGACCCCATTGTAAATACAGCTGTGTGGGTAGCCGCAAGCACACCTTGCCCTGTGGGCCATCCTGTTTCCTCAACAGTACAAAATATTTCAGACGAATTATACACAGAAACCTTAAAATGAAACATTCCCTGTTCAACAGTACAATATTTGCAGTCAATAGACTACATAGCCTCTCCCTTCCTGTTGCAAACAGCATCCCACATAGCAATTAATCATCCCTCAGAAATAGTACAACCCATTGCAGAGTTATTGGCATCTCTCCCATCTCATCAAAAACAGGGAACTCTTGACATAGCTTGAGTCATCTTCCTAGTAGTTCGTTTCAAGCCTATACTCACCGGCTTCCAGGTGAGCGGACTTCTGATTACCAGCTAACATGACTTTGACCGCTCCAGTTTTGGCCAAATCAAGCAGCCCACAGCCAGGAAAATAGGTGGCTGTAATTTAGTGTGAGCCTCACACCACTCCAATCAGCACAGCCGATCAGGGCACAGCAGAACAAATTGATTGGCCTTGATTTGCTTTAATAGAAAATCTTATTTGTTTTCATATTCTCTGGATTTTAGCAGTATTATTCAGCATTTAAGAGTAAGAATACTAAAACCAGAAACAGAATAAACAATAAAATCAGATCACTGGTCAAACTGACATTCATTTTTTAGCACAAAACCTCCTTTCTGAGAACTCGCCTATTAAATAAAATCATTTTCTGGCCTGTCTGTCAATTTTGGATATGTTCTTGCAAGGAGGGCAGTGGCAAAATGCCACAGCTAAAGCAACGGCACTGTCTTGGTGCTTGACCAGGAGCTGCACTCCATGTTTATCAGATGTGAGGCAGGTCAGGCCAAAAATTATTTTAAAAAGTAGCACATTTACAATGAAAAGAGCATAACTTCACTACCTATTTTCATTTTCCAGTTGCAAAATTGTGTTTTTAGTTGCATCCTAGCAAGATTTGGCTTTGTGCAAAAGAAAGGAAACCATAGTCAAACAAAAGGGAGGCATAAGAGAACGAAATGAGGTTTCAGCAGTGCGTTGAGCCACCTGACCTTAAACACCTGATTGCTAAGAACACTCTCCTGAGCAGAATCAGACCAGGAACTGAGATCTAAACCAAGTCTGAACCCAAATATCACACAGTTGTGTATGTCCTGTTCAAAAAATAAGGATGGATGGGCAGATGGACATATCTTTGCTCAGTAACTTATACCCCAGCCTTACACAAGCTAGATAGTCCCAACAGCCTCTTGCAGCAAGCTAAATGCCCTTACAAGTCTCCAGATCAATTGCACTGAAACAAAACACATGGGACTTTTCCATCAGGGTCAGGTAAAAGCAACTGCACAGTTGAAATTAGATCCAGAGCATCTACGAACATGAAGATGAGGTGAGAATATAAATTTGAATGCTGTTCTCAATGAAGCTCTATCAATGATTCACCTATGAAAGTGAATCAGGCGCAAAGACCAGAAATAAGGATTCAGGTCAGGGACCCCAAGGTAAGTTCTTCTCACATCCATCAGGATCTATCATAAAGAAAGCTCTCGCTGGTGTGGTGTTTAATTTCCAAGAGAGGTGGTAATTTTAAAAACTACATTTACAAGCAAGAATTTCTCAAAACAAGTTTGTGTCTACTCATCCCTTATGTTCACTCACACTAAGTAAGCAGTTTCCCTTGGCTTGGTCTGGCTCTTGCATTACTGCTATTATGCATGAGGCAACAGCTTGAATCACTTCCAGATGAAATTACAGAAAGGTGTGTATAATGAAATTTCTACCAACACTGAAGCGAAGGATTTAGTTGTTATACCTGCAGCGACTTGAAGTTCTTTACTGAAACTTAGAGAGGGAGAGAGATGGGTAGAAGAAACTTCTCATCAACTTGAATATGTTTCTACTCAGTGTGGAAAAATGCTTGTGTCCTACTCCAGAACACACCGAATAAAGTTCACCATTCTGAAGTAATAAAGACGTTTCTTTTAGAGCATAAGTCTACAGTTCAGCACCATATATGATCTCACCAGGATTTCCATCTATTCTTGCCTGCACAAGGTCCCGTCATTTGCTTGACCACAATTCTAGCAGAGCTCTGCAGCACTGCTTGAGTCTGCCATGTTTAGGGTGAGGATGTCTCAGAAGACCAGTACATGCATTTTTCCAATCCCAAGCTGAGAGGTTTTGTGGTTTCTTTAATGTTAACTCTATCACCAATAACAGGGGGTTTTCACACATGTAGTAACCAAAAAAGGATGTCGGTTTATGGGAGAAGAGGATTTCTACCCTATATATGCCTTTGGGTCTAACATCAGATACTCTGTGGCACACGTTTCATTTTAAATTCAGTGCCAAAGGCACATTTTATTTTCCTAAAGCTATTCATTACGATTGCATAGATTTAAAACATCCTACAATGATATAATGGTGGACTACAACAAATGAGTGATTAAAATGTACAGCATTGTACGTTACAGCCTTAATTGTTCCAACATTATTAAAGACCTGCACTGTGCTTTTAAAGGGGTAAAGATTTCCAGTGGCAGATGGAAGAATTAAAACAATTCTCTATTCTCTTAAAAAAGTTATTGGACTTCGAAAATCCAGTCGATTAAGTGCTGATTTAGAATTGGGTTTTTTGTTCAACTTCTGTTAATTTTAAATCTTGCAACTATTAATTCCATCCTGCGGGAGAATTTCAAAGAAATCTGCTTTTCTTCAATGGAAATTTGCATGTAGCCAGTGGGTTTTCTTTAACACAAACTAGGAAAATTCTGTATGCAGTAAGTGAAATTCACTCAAAAGGAGTCTAACACCCACCCCAGGATGGAGCAGGCAGAGGACCACTGGCTCATGGACTCAATTCCTTGGGCCATTGCCCTGTGGCTATTCCTCCCTGTGCTGGTTATGGGCTCAAGCTCAGTTCTGCTTTGGCATAGAGGTGGAAAATCACATTTCTTGTACTCCTTAGGGAACTTTTCCATAATTAAATGAAAAGAAGCACCAAATAACCAAGCATGTGTCTTGTATCAGTTCTTTTGTCATTAAGACAGCTGTTTCTGTTTCAGTCCTGTAGTAAAAAGGAAGCCAAGCTCCGCTCTAAATGCTTTACAAATGCCAACAGATGTCAATGAAAAGTTTTATAGATCCTTCCTTGGGATTGCCTTTGTAAACATCTTCTGGGAGGAATTCAGACATGAGATCAGCAGCGCCAGGAATGCCCATATCAGGTGAAGCCCAGTGGCTCTTTCCCAGCAGAGAGGAGATGTAAGAAGAAGGAGGGACATGTGCCCTCAGGCTGATAGGAAGCCAGGTCTACCTTCCCAGAAACACTTTCCACAGAGAGACATAAGGGGGAAGGGGAGGCAGGGAGACAGGTCTGGGGAGGAAAGAGAGGTGCAAAGGGTGAATGGAGAAGCCTGAGTTGGCGAGAGACCTGACTATGTTGTCATCAAAAAGCTGCCTTGCCCCTTACCTTGCCCCAGGGACGTTCATACCCAGTGGCATAATTTCCATGTTCCTTTCAAATCAAGCAGTGACTTAGATCCCCAGGGTTCAGTTTGCAGGAGAAAGCTCATGGAAAATTTTAGGTTCTCGCCCATAAGTAAAAAACCAGACTTGTTTAGGGAAGGAGGGTGGAAACCAGATAAGCGTGCCCAAAGCAATGACTGATAAAGAGAATATGCAGAGGCAAATATTTGGAGCTTCTCAAACAGGAAAAACAGAGGAAAATTTGAAGGAAAATGATACATTTAAAACGAGGACACTTTCTAGTGTGCCTTTTAAATTATTTTCACATGATAGATAATGCACTGAAGTCATATTCTCTGAAGTGATACGATAAGTCAGAAATTGTATGTTTTGTTCCTTCTGCCATGGAGAAACTGTATTTGTCAGGGTCTCAGCCTCTCTTTGTTGCCATGTCCATTGTCAGAGGTGATGCAGAGATATGAAAGCGCTGAGAGGACACAACATCGGTGCCTTCCAAACCACAATGGTTACAGCGTGGTGCTGGGCCAGAGCCACAGTCCCACTCTCCAGAATAACCCCTTTCCGCCCTTTGGGGCCAAGGACCCCAGATTTCTGTGTGGGATGAGAAGACCTGGCTGAGTGTGACCCCTCTCAACCACAGCCAGCCTCTACTGCCCCCTTTACGCAATTGCACAAGTATCTCCACAGAACAAGCACCACACCTTCGGTGCAAAAGATGAATATTCTATCAGAAAAGAATAGGGGAGATCAAGGACATCTCTAATGCTGTGAGTCCCCAAGTGACTTGTGCAGATCTTTCAGTAAGACCAAGCTTTTCAGACCCATCTAGTGCCTTAATCCTCAAAGTAATATCCCTCTAGATGTCTGCGTTGTTGTTGGATACATGACAACAACTTGCGTCACCGATACAGTCAAACCTCTGCTGCTACACAGAGCCTGGGACGCTGGGGTTTGCAGGCACCATGGCCGCATGCCTGCCAGCCTCTGGAGTCCCCAGGCAGCAGGACCTGAGCTGGTCCTTTCCCAAGGATGTATGCCAAAACACCAAATGCGCCCTCTGCAGCTAAGCAAAGTCGAGGCTCCTGAGCTGTCCACCAGACCAGTGAATCATGTCATCCTTGAAGAAAATGCCACCAAAGAGCTTCCAGTAAACATTCAAGGAATCTGCACTTCCCAGCAAAAATCACCAGATTTCTTTCCCCTTCACTCAAAATAACTGTGTGGTCTCTGGCCTTTTGAATTAGCAGTTGGTAGCAGAAGAATATATGCTTGAGTCGTTGGTAAAAGACCCCCTAGGTTTCCCACAAACAGTCCTGAGGGAAACACAGTCCTGGGAGATGTAGCTGTGCTCCTGACACAGGAAGGTCATCTGCCTATGCTGACTGCAGAGCAAAGCAAAGTTGGACAGCTGGGAATCTGTGATACAGATCTAGGTCGTGGCATGACCTTGTCTGTTCTTTTGTTAATCTTTCTAGCCATGGGCTGGTTTTAGAGCTGAGGTGGGAAGACTTTAACAGGCATCCAGCTGCTGCAACATCTCCGAGAAATAAAAACTGCAATTTTACATGCCCCAGACAGAGCATCTGGACACAACAGAGGTTTCCCTGAAGAATCTTGGGAAAGGAGGAAGCACGGTACTGTGGTAATGGGGTCATTACTGTAACAAGATTACAAAACAACCCATCTGGTTCTTAACCTTTAATCCTAGCTGAAGGACAAAGACTGACCATGATGTTTGCCTGCAGCCGTGCACGTTCTGGGTTTGTGCTAAGGCCCTGCCATCCGAGAAGAGACATGCCAGAAGATGCAGGGCTGCCCACAGTCCATTCTCCCTGAGTACAAGGGTTCCCAGGCTGGTACCCAGCTCACAGCACACCCCGGGATAAGAGGAGGGCGAATTGCTACTGCCTGACACAATGCTGACTTGCCAGCAGCAGGCAGCTGTCACCTTCTTCATGGAGATGGAACCATGAGGAGACCAGAAAGGTCCCCAACCTTTGGTGTGATTCATTCCCAGAATGGAGACACCACCTTGCCTTGGCTTGGAAGTGTCAGATCAAAAGATTCAGAAGTATCCTGAAGTTTCCAGGTGTTGTTTTTGCATACGTGGCAAACCCAGGCAGCCACAGCCATGTTAGCAAGTCACCTCAGACTGGGAAAACTTGGGTGTGTTTAACAGACACCAAGACTTGTAAAATAACTGATATTGGACCAGGTCCACAGATTGACAAGGGGGTGAATTTCGCAGGCCTGCTCAGGCATGACAGACAGCGTGCAAGTGAGGAGGTGCTCCATCACCGTCTGGGCTCTGGGGGAACACTGCAACGGCGACACTGACCTTGTCACAGGTATCTCTGAGAGGCGTTGGCAGGACATGAACTGAGGGGCTCAGGCCCCTTTCAACATTTGCAAGGGGATGCTTTGTTCCCCTTCTGAATTTCAATCAGTTAACTTTGGTTTGGACCTCGCGAGGCACTATTCAGCCACGTTTACGTAGCCCTCCCTGAGATGTCAACATCATCTCTGCTTTTTCCACTGCTACTAGACCTCTGAAGCACTGATTTCTCCCACCATTTGGTCACAAATGTTCACAGAGTTTTGAGGAAATTGAAGAGTGTTAAGCCATGACTGCTGGAAAAAATATTCCCTGCTTAGCTGAACTCAGTTGCAACATCTTCCAGGAGATCAGAACAAACCAAACAAAAGTAGCATGTAATGTTTTCTGATTTTCTAGTGCTGAAGACAAAGAGAGAGCTCCCACTGCAAAAGCTGAAGAAAAGCCCTGGCATTTTAAGGCCAAGACTCCAACATGCTGCAGGTGACTAAAGAATGCAAAAAAAAGGGTGTTTTCAGAATAACATTTTTAAAGTGCTTAGGGAACCTGGATGGTTAATTCCTTTCTGTCTCCCTTGAAAATCCCAAGCACACTGTTTCCAACTTACCCTTTGCTGCACCAGCCTGCTCCCAACAAATAGACTGCCAGCTCGCAGCACCAGGACCACTCCTGGGGAATAAGCTGTCCTACTGAGCAGGTCCGCGCTCCATGCACAGCTGAGCTGGTGATTTCACAGAGTGCGGAGGCATGAGTCACATATTCGCACCATGTTACTCTTGCGATAACAGCAAGAACATCACACGAGGAGCAGCCAGTAACTAGTGGCTGGGAGGAAACGCTGGGCAGGGTAGTGGGTCCTGAGCAGTACGCCTGGGACGGCAGTCTGGGGGAGCGTGGCAGGTACTAGTGCCTGTTATCACAAATGTACAGCATGGCTTATAGAGTCCCGGGTATGGCTTCCTGTGTCCAGCTCTGGAACACTTACAGGAGAAAGACTGGAGTTTGGTTAATTGACATTGGGATTCAGAGCAGGCAGGGTGGAACTTGTTCAAAGCTCCCATTCCCTGACACCGAAAATGCAGCAGCTCCAAAGAGCTTCAAGACTTGATTTTGATTTTGCTAAATGTTTGTATCACAATAAGGACGGAAACGGAGGACACCTTTTAGCAATGCCTACAACTTCATGTAAGCCATTTGTTGAAGGGAGTGCTCCCTTGTACATCCTGCCGGGGAAATTTCCTGCAGCCCAGGGCCAGGAATGATTTGTGGACAAGAGTTATAATGTGAATAAAGGCTTACAGACAAGGGTGGGTGCCAGCCACGCTCGTGGCCAATGCTCTCACAGCAGTTGTACCTTGTCCCAGTCTGCAGGAAGGAAAGACAGGAAGTAACTATAACTAGGAGCAGCTATAAGGAGTCGGAGTTGCAAAACCTCCAAAGCAGAACTGCTCACTTCCCGACTGCATCTGCCAGGCAGTCAGCACGGAAAGGGGAACCTGGCTGCAGAGCAGAGACCTGACAAACTCAGAAAGGCTGCAAAGAGGGGGAAGAGGTGAAGCTAAGCCACAGCCATCCTTACCGTAATTGTCTCTGCATGCTACTAGGGGTTTGGATTAGGAAGAATAACATAGTCTGAAAGACTTTGCAGTCAAGGAGTGGGTTAGTCTGGCCAGGATTGATCTAACTTTTACTGGACTGGTCCAACGTGATTGAAATGTGGGAAACACAGTGCCCTCACAGTTACTCATGGCGAAGGGACAGGAGTCATTACAGAGGGAGAGGTACGGCAGGAGGTGCAACTCAGCCATCCATCAGCTCTAGGGCCAAGAGAAAGCTGATGGAGCTGGGTGCTCTGCAGACTAAGGAAAATTAAATTAAGTCATCTTGTTACATGTGAAATTATTTCCTCAGCCCTGCAGGACAGGCTGGATGTCACAGCAGTTTTGGTCTGAACCAGGAGGAGCTGCTAGCAAGAGGAAACTGCTAGGAAAAGGCTGAGTAAAACTATCATAGAATCATAGAATCATAGAATCATTAAGGTTGGAAAAGACCTCTAAGATCATCAAGTCCAACCATCAACTAACACCACCATGACTCCTAAACTAGGCCCTGGAGTGCCACGTCTACACCTTTTTTGAACGCCTCCAGGGTTGACGACTCCACCACCTCTCTGGGCAGCCTGTTCCAATGCCTAACCACTCTTTCAGTAAAGAAATTCTTCCTGATGTCCAATCTAAACCTCCCCTGACGCAACTTGAAGCCATTTCCTCTCGTCCTATCGCTAGTTTCTTGGGAGAAGAGTCCAGCACCCGCTTCCCTACAACCTCCCTTCCGGTAGTTGTAGAGAGTGATAAGGTCTCCCCTCAGCCTCCTCTTCTCCAGACTAAACAACCCCAGTTCTCTCAGCCGCTCCTCATAAGACTTGTTTTCTAGTCCCTTCACCAGCCTCGTTGCCCTTCTCTGGACACGCTCCAGCACCTCAGTGTCCTTCTTGTACTGAGGGGCCCAAAACTGAACACAGTACTCGAGGTGCGGCCTCACCAGTGCCGAGTACAGGGGCACGATCACTTCCTTACTCCTGCTGGTCACACTATTCCTGATACAAGCCAGGATGCCGTTGGCCTTCTTGGCCACCTGGGCACACTGCCGGCTCATGTTCAGCCGGCTGTCGACCAGCACCCCCAGGTCCTTTTCCGCCGGGCAGCTTTCCAGCCACTCTTCCCCAAGCCTGTAGCGTTGCATGGGGTTGTTGTGACCAAAGTGCAGGACCCGGCACTTGGCCTTGTTGAACCTCATACAGTTGGCCTCGGCCCACCGATCCAGCCTATCCAGATCCCTCTGCAGGGCCTTCCTTCCCTCGAGCAGATCGACACTCCCACCCAGCTTGGTGTCATCTGCAAACTTGCTGAGGGTGCACTCAATCCCCTCATCCAGATCATTGATGAAAACATTGAACAAAACCGGCCCCAGAACCGAGCCCTGGGGAACACCACTCGTGACCGGCCGCAAGCTAAACCCCCACAGCTAAACCACAGGTCAAGCATTTTAAGGCAGTGGTTTCCAGCTGAGCTATGAAATGTTTGAAATGTTAACAGCAAGGGTGTTGCTCAATGTCCTCTCTGTTTCTCACACCTACTTGGTACCACTTGCCTGCAGGCAGGTGACCGAGCACAGAGGCCCTCTTGCCGAGGGCACATCCCAAGGGGAGAGCAGACCATCCTCAGACACTGTCTCAAAGAAGCCCCCTCTGCTTAGGTGAAAAGAAAATAGAAAAGCAAACGTTGTAGTAACCAGCAATGCAAACCCTGTTGGTTTTTGACAGTCGCCTGATAACGTCCAGGCAGAAGAACACTATGCATGGGGATAAAGTTATAAACAACTTGGTTTTCACTCCTGTGTCCACGCAGGACCCTCTAGACAAACAGATGCCTTCTGTGAAAAGAAAAGGAGTAGAAGTGAACGTTGTGGTTCTTTCTTGGAGATCGAATTATACTGTATTGATTGAGTCACTTTTATCTGAAATCACATTGCAGCCTTTTCCCTCAGAGCTTCTTTATGGCACAAAGGAATTGAACAACAGCAGCTCTCCCACCCTGGCACATCCCCCAGAACGAAGGTGGACACACAAGGGAGACCCTCACAGCTCAAAGGACTGCAAAAGGGAAGAGGAATGAGAGGCCAGGCAGAGCAGCTGAAGCAGCACTGACAACACAGACCTGGCACAGAGAGGGAGTTTGGGGGCTGAGGGAGGCTGGAAACAGTGAGTCAAGAAGCTATCAGCCTTTCTTTGGCTCCTTGTAGGCTCAGAAAATCAGATTTTGATGAACAATCACCTATTTCTCCTTTGAGGAGAAGGGGGCTGGCCATGCAGGCAGAGGAGGACACACATCACCCTACCTGCCACAGCTGTACCCACTGCTGCTGCGACCACCTTCACCTCCCTTGGTCCAGGCGCCATCCGGCTTTGGGAACCTGCCCATAGCTTCCAGTCAAACACTACAGGGAGAGCCATGCTGAAGTGCTCTGGACCGTATAAATCCTGGAGCCCTTTATCTATCCCTCCCTCTTCATAGTCATTTGTGATGCTCCAGTCAACCTCACAGCTCAACGTAGGGCACATCCCTCTCAGCTGGTGTAATACTTTATTATTTCATTTCTTCACCCATTTAACACCAGCATGTATCTTTGAAACAACTCAGGTGGCCAAAGAAAAGCAGGGGGCTGCTGCAATGCTTTCTTCTGCTCCTGATGCTCATCTCAGGTCATAAATTGGCTGCAATAATATTTTAGTTATAAAAAATGAAAATATAGCTTTGCCATTGATCTCAGTACTATTTTGCTGAGCAACAAACCTACTGCCTGCCACTGAGCAAAAAGGAAAAAGCAATTATAAGAGATGCCTGGATGAATCTCCTGATCTGTCAATATTTCTGATGAAGATAAATTTTGTTGGTAAAAGCAAAGTTCCAGGCCTGAGAAAAAGAAGCCCAAGGCCATTAATACCAATAGAAATTGGACCACCAGACAAGGGAAGGCATATTCAGGAGTGGGGAAGGATGGGAGGTGGAGAGGCTGGAAGAGAAGCTCCATAGGTCTGTAGAACAAATCAAAAGAAAGGGGAGGAAGGGAGAAGAAAACTGTGTTCAAGGGAAGCGTTTAGCAGGGCAGTCCTCTGGGGATCAGCCCCTCATCAGGCACCTGAAAAGGGACTGAGTTAATAAAGAGCAGCTGTCCGAGTTTGAAAATCAGCCCTTCTTTGGGTCAGTAACTGGTACGCAACAGCTAGGTCTTTCATTAAAGGCTCTCAGACCAGGTAACTGCCATCTCAGCCCAGCCCAGCAACAGTGTGGGATCAAGCTGGAGCCCAGACTCAGAGATGTTCCTGCCCTTTGGGAAAGACAACAAATAAAGGCAAGCTGTGCAATCTCGGTTCACTCTGAACTTAGAATCATAGAATCATAGAATCATTAAGGTTGGAAAAGACCTCCAAGATCATCAAGTCCAACCATCAACCCAACACCACCATGACTCCTAAACCATGTCCCAAAGTGCCACGTCTACATGTTTTTTGAACGCCTCCAGGGATGGTGACTCCACCACCTCTCTGGGCAGCCTGTTCCAATGCTTCACCACTCTTTCAGTAAAGACATTTTTCCTAATATCCAGTCTAAGCCTCCCCTGATGCAACTTGAGGCCACTTCCTCTCATCCTATCGCCAGTTACTTGGGAGAAGAGTCCAACCCCCACCTCGCCACAACCTCCTTTCAGGTAGTTGTAGAGAGCGATCAGGTCTCCCCTCAGCCTCCTCTTCTCCAGGCTAAACAATCCCACTTCTCTCAGCTGCTCCTCATAAGACTTGTCCTCCAGACCCTTCACCAGCCTCGTTGCCCTTCTCTGGNAGTGCAGGACCCGGCACTTGGCCTTGTTAAACCTCATACAGTTGGCCTCAGCCCATTGATCCAGCCTGTCTAGATCCCTCTGCAGGGCCTTCCTACCCTCGAGCAGATCAACACTCCCGCCCAGCTTGGTGTCATCTGCAAACTTGCTGAGGGTGCACTCAATCCCCTCATCCAGATCATTGATGAAGACGTTAAACAAGATTGGCCCCAGAACTGAGCCCTGGGGAACACCGCTCGTGACCAGCCACCAACTGGATTTAACTCCATTCACCACCAGTCTCAGGGCTCGGCCATCCAGCCAGTTTTTTACCCAGCGAAGAGTACACCTGTCTAAGCCACGAGTGCCCACAACAGTGAGCATAGGAGATGACTTCAGATCTCACTCTTCTGGCATGTCAGACCATCACTCTTATGGTATTATTCCCCTGGTCTGGCTCCTCGCTGGATATTTTTTGCCGTTGTTCCTGGGAGTTTTGCCAATTAATACCAAGTGAAAACCTGTCCCATGGCACACAGTCTTTGTTCATCATATCTTCTTAGGATGTGCCAGAGAGTTACAGGATTAAACTGTAACAAGAAAGAGATATGAGCTGGGCATTAGGAAATGTCCTGGTGGTAAGAACAGGGACATGCTGGTACTGATTGTTTGGGCAGGGTGGAGTCTCCTCCGGGCAGGCTTTGAGACCAGGATTTACAAACTTACTTCATGAATACATTGGTTTATTGAACCTGCCTGAAGAAGGGATAGCTGCATTTCCAAACCCATTTTCTGTGATTCTCTGACCACTAAGGGTGGTTTCTGAGCACCTGGGTCCAGGCAGACTCTACCCTGCCTCTTACCCTTGCTAGAGGAAGGTGTCAGTGGAGGGTCCCCTCACCCAGGTTTGCTGTAGTGCAAGTCTTTTTGCTTTCCCCTGCAGAGCTCTCACAGCTCCCCCCTCCCTAGGCAGGCTCCAAAAACAGACTGGAGACAGCAGGGACAGGGTGGGGAAGGTGGAAATATTTTCTCATAAACACCCCACCACTGGCTCCTCCAGGAAAACCTTATCAGTAGGATCCACCTGGAGGTGTCTAGCAGCCATGCTCCCACTGGCCAGAAGAGCAGAATGGACAAGGGCAGTGCAGTTTGATGGCTCTGTGGCCCTTTGCATGGTGCATTCAAATCCTGCGGCTGACTGGGAGGTGGATAGCTTCTTCCTGAAGGCCCTTGACAAGTGCGAGTTAGCTCTTGAAGGTCACCTACATTAGAGACAACCCTAGGTCTCTGCACTAAATTATTATTTCTGTATAGCCGCTAACAAACGCTCACCTCCTTTCAAAGTTCCTCCTGGTTCTGGTGCGTTAGCCTGCAGATCTGGTTGGGTTTTCTCTGGTCTGTCGGCAGTGGGATGAGCACCATTAAGAATTTTAGACAAACTACGTTTTGAGAAGTCCAGTGCATGGTGCTTCCTGCAAATATGGTGCAGAGACACAGTGATTTCACAGCACAAAAGTGCTAAAAGTTTGCAAAAAGTAGCAGAAGACTGTAGCCAAACTTGGGAGAGTTTTGTTTGAAGCTGGACTGAAGGCTGTGTGTACATGCTTGTTAATGAGAAGCAACTAAGATGGCTTCTCAGATCTAACTGTACCAAGGAAAAGAGGATCCGTTTTCTCTTCTTTATTTTCCTCCCTGACAAAGCTGCCTTGGTGACCTGAACACCGCTCTGCTCCCTGCCTTGCAAGGTTGACACTGGACGTAGGCTTGGACGCACACCAATGCCTGCAGCCTCCACCTCCAAACTGGCTCCGCTCCACTAGCCCCAGCAAACAGCTCTTTCCCTCCGGTCCCCGATGGCAGCAGGATCATCGGGTCACCCCTGTCCCTGCAGCAGCAGCCGGACTGTGCCTGGGCAGGGTGGCTGCACCATGCCGGGATCCTCTTGTTTCCCTGCCCCTCCACAAGCCAGCGCTGGAGGTTTAGGCAGAATTACAAAAATCCGTGAGAAATCTCTGGTTTTGCACCTGATGGTACTTTATTTTGCAGGTGCAGGGATCCAGCTTTTTACTGTGGTGCTGGGAAACAACTGCATTTGTGACTCAGTTAATAAATTTATTTTTCCCATCTGTTGTAAAATTAAGGTCAAACCCATTATAAACTTTTTTTCTTCCTAAACACAGAATAGAAAATTGGGGGGGGGGGGGGGGGGGGTCAAATTAAATGTTCTCGGGGGAATTACATTTTGATTTTAAAAAAAGATAAAAAGTTTATCTAAATTTAACATCGAAGCCTCATGTTGAAATGTAACATTGAAACATACTGAAAAATGTTGAAAGGCAGCACTCTGACTTCAAAAGAAAAAAAATCAATGCAGAATTTGACAGATATTGTTTTGTTTGACCTAAATTTGAAATTTCAATGGATAAGCTATTCATAAAAAAATCTTGCCTGGTTCTAATTAGCACTAAGTGTTACCACCAGTTAGGTGAAATAATTGCAGTCTTGAGCTTTAAACAAAATGCAAAAGTGAAATAACTGCTAATGCAAACAACTTTAAACAGTCTGACAGAAGTTTCCTTGCCAGGATGTCACAGTTTCATTAATTCTCCAACAGTTTTTGCATTCCCAGAGTAAAAGTGAAGGCTGCTACAACAGTCAAGGACAGCACAATTTTTTAAAAAGCCCTTTCAGACCCGATAAAGAAGCAAGAAAGGGCACAAGTCCTCAGGCTTTCCCTTGTGCTGATGGAATTAGAAAACCACCAATGAACAATAAGAGACTTAAAGAAAAAGCCCAACGTTTTAACAAATTGCTTACATATGCACAGGCAATCCCATGTAGATCTTACAGAAGATAGTGCAAGTGCAAATATCACAGCTTACCTGGGTGAACTGGCTCTGCTGCAGATTCAGGGTACCTGCCTAGGCAAGGTCTCTGCACTGTGGTTCCAAAAATGCTGTACCCATCAGTGCCTGCCTGGGTACCACAGGCGGTTTTACCCAGGGAGGGATGGGAGCAGGATGCAGGCTGAAAGCAAGCCCCTCGCCACAGAGCCTCTGGGCTTGCTGAGGTAGCAAGGGTTGCACTGCCCTCGCTTCAGCGTTGGTCATCAGCTGAAAAGTAGTCACAACAGCTAGTATGGATGGTCTTTGTTTGAATTTAATCAGCCTTATGTTGCTGTAGTTTAAGTAAATTTAAACCTCAACTAAATTAATCAAACCCAAGCAAGCCATAAGCCAGTTTGAAACAGGAGGGGGGACTGACTCCACTGAAGCAGCTGGAAATTTCAGATGTCTGGAAACATTCAGAGCACCTGTAAAGGTGGCTGTGGGGGCTGGTTAACAAACTCATCTAAAGAAAACAAATGCAAGTTCAGGAGGGACATGGTGAGTGGGGCATCATGAGAAGGCAGTACCAGCTCCTGAGAGAAATCCCATACTAGATGGGCAGCACAACCACAGGACGGTCCCGAGGGGCAAGGAGGACATGTTTCTTAGCAAAGCGAAGCTCTCCAGTTTCCATCCTCTCTCTAAACTTATTAACCTGGACACAGATACACTATGGTAGCTACATGGGGCTATTATTTCCCACAGTACTTTGCACCGGTGTATCTGGTGCTTGCTCCTGGCTTATGTGAGATGAAGTTATTTAGCTCAGACCTGTGCCAGTCCCAAAAGTCCCTCTGTGTTTCTCCCAAGCCATTGCCAAGCCCTCCTGCAGTTGCTCAAGACAAGAGAGCGATAGGAGCCCTCCAACCTTTGCATCTGCTCAGCCTCCTGCTGAGAGGATGATCTTAGATCAGTGACTGATCCTTATTTCCAGGCCATCTGGGAACAGATAGGCAACAGACCAGTTTGGATTTCTTCCAGGGAAGAGCGGTGGGGATGGCTGGGAATGAAAGAGGTGAATCGCATGCAGCCCTGAAAATGTTTAGGTTCATCCCTCAAATGCCAGAAAATACATGAACCCCTCCCATCCACATTGCAGACTGTTGAGGAGATGTGTGCAGACATGAGGAATGTGTTCAGGTGAAATATGCCTTAATTTATATCAGTTTTCCTCTCTGCAAACCCGTCAGGGGCAGCTGTTTGGCCAGGTGTGTTCTCATGCGGGGCAATGTGCCACGTGGAGGAAACCCCCAGTGCCCTTTGCCAACCATTCACAAAACAGATTAATTTTTTCAAAGTGTTTCCGTGATGACTCTTTGGGGAACTTAGCTTTAGATTTTATATTTATTTATAGTGAAAATTAAATAGGTAATGTCATGTCATAAAGGAGGAGAATAACCTCGGCTAACTGCCACCTGCTTGTGTGACACCAAATCTTTGTCCTTGATGATTAAAACTTCCATATTGTTATCAGCAGTGGTACCTCTCTAGTCTTTACAGTCCTAGCACTAACATTAGGTTTCCAGCAAGACAGCAAGGTGGGCAGACCCCTCTCACAAGCTCACCTTAAAAAATCTTTAAAAAAAAAAAAAAATCCATTATTTGCTCAGCTGTCCAGATCCCTGGTGGAAGAAAACCCTTTCTGCTTCTGCTTAGATGATCAAAACAGTCTGGCTCATTTTTAAACAGTAAAAATGTAAAAGGAAGCCAGAATTTGGAGTGCAAAGTCCAGCTTGCAGACACCGAATGCCTGAAACACTGACCTGAGACCCTGAGAAAATCTGCTTCACACCTTGTTCTTGTTCAAGCTGACAAATCCACCCACTGAGCTTAAAAGTGAAAGAATCGGTACTCACACTTGTGTGTGTGGGTGAGAAGGGAAAACAAAGCAGTTAACTGTACCAACCATGCAATGACCTTAGCAGCTCGTGCTCCAGCACCTGCTGCCGTGTGAATAGTCTTCATGTCCGCACCCATCCTCACCACAGAGCGAGAAACCACTGTGCAAAGATGTCCAGACCCCAGCTGAGAGCCTCACTGGGCTTCCTGTCATCGCTTCATTCACCGCTGATTGAGTGAGAAGGTGGTGGAACACTCCAGGATAGGGGTATGAGAACACAGCTCTGCTTATTTACCAGCCTGGAGGGAGAAGTGGACATAACCCCTGCAGAAAGGAAGGCAAGATGCTGAAGGGTTGATTACAGAAACAGAGATCCAGTACTGAAGACCTTCAATCTGTCTACACAGCACCAGGGGAAACTGTAAGGAGACCGCAGTGGTATTTCTGTTCTCATTTATCTAATGGGTTTTATGGAAGCAGGGCTGGCTAAACTTTTTGCTGTCAAGAGCTGAGGCTGGTTTTGCACTGCTGCATACCGTTTGGAAGAAACGCATCTGTGCAAAACAAGTGTGAAACCGTACCAAATCAGAGCTTCCCACTTCTACTGGTGGGAGCGTTTTGCATTCAGTTTCTGCCGGTACCATTCACGGCAGATGGGCAAAGCATTGAAGTCAGGCTTAATTTTAATTTTGGGATCAATAAGTCACCTCCAAACCTGTCTAGATCTCATCTAGCCTGTTCCCAATGGAGAACTGCTATTTGTGTGGTGTGGATGGCTGTGTGAGTAAGTGTTTCTGTGCCCTGAATAAGTGATTGAAACTGTGTAAGAAAGCCACAGACAAATAGATGAGAGAATAGTTACTCGTGTTAATATTTGTAAAGCATTTCCAATCTGCAGCAGCACACAGCTGTGCTGCAGGAATTCATATGCCCTATCACAGCAAACTGGTGTTTTTGTTTCTGACAAGGCAGGTAGAGTTTGGGCAGTTCAAGATTGTTACACGTTCTTTCTAAGCATGGAAACAAGGCTGGTGTGGGACCCGAGAAATTCACTTCATTTTTTTCTGTGTGGAAAAGTGTATTTCAAGGGAAGGCATCGGCAAACCTTCCCTCCACCCTCCTGTTCTACAGTTGGGGTTTGCAAAGTGTGAGCTATTCAGTGTAACTATTTGAAGGGAGTGTCTTCTATGTATTCTAGAGAGACAGAGCACCCAGTAAGTAAAAACAAAGAGAGATGTCTTTCCTTGGAGGTATATAGGCATATGCCAGTAAATGGAAACTATAAGAATAGGGAATCTTGTGAAAGTTGGGCAATGCAGCCTAGGGCTTTGTAGTTCTATACTTCGCTTACGCTGCAAATTGCATTTTCAAATACCTGTTTCCACTACATAGCTAAGATCTGCTTTGCCCATCTGAGATATTTGCATCTATTGGGGCTCAACCTTGATGGCTTTCCATGTGCCATCTGGAGAGGAGGGTCAACTGTAGGATGGCAAATCCTCGACATGAAACATCACCAGAAGCATCCTGAGACAGGCAGGGAAAGCTTTGTCAGTGGCACCCACACCCGCTTTTTGGAAGGTACCACCCTCCACGTGCACGACAGCTGCCTGCACAGAGTGGCCACGCCAGCAGCTTTGTTTTCAGTTGCTGGGACTGCAGAGAGGTTACCACCAACTGTACTTTTTGGAGTGACTTTGAAGTTGTTTTTACAAAGAAAAGAAAAAACAAACCAGCTTCACCAGGAACAGGCACAGCAAGATGTGATAGTGTGGGAGGCCAAGCTGAACCCAGCAGAGAGGGCAGCACCAGCACCGCACGGCTCTCACCGGGACTGGGCTGGTCCCATCACCGTGTGACCGAGGGTGATACCAGCCAACAATCTCGGTCTTGTTCTCTGGGCTGGGAGAGGCTCTGGCCTCGGCGCCTTCTGCCCAGTCTCTGGAGATATCAGCTAACAGCAGGGCTTACAGAAAATGGGGAAGCAGAAATGGTTAAGATATGGGAAGAAAATGCAGGTGGGGCTGGTTGGCTGAAGCCAGCAACACTAGGCTTTACAGCTGAAGGGGAGGGCGAGAAGGGGAACAGTCAGAAAAAGTTTAGCCGAAGTTCAGGGTAATGAAGCTGAATGTTGGGCTAGGAGCTTTATCTCAGCACAACTCTGGTTCCCTTTCAGATGGCCACCATGGAGGTAGTGCAGGAACATAACTGGTGACTTTGGAACTGTAGAGCAAGAAAGCAGCATCTCGCCCTCAGGCACATCTACCAGCATGTGGAGGAGGGTGTCCCCAGGACAGTCTAGCACAGAGGATGGAAGAAGCTGTTACTCTTGCAGAGACATAGTTGAAGGAGCAGGTGGGGCAAAGAAACCAAGAGAACCATGGGTTTGGTTCTTCTTCTGTTGGTATTGGTGTAAATCAGGGGCAGGTCCATGGTGCAAGAGCAGCAGAAGACCAACAAGCTCTGAACCATGGTGGAGATCTCAAAAAAAAAAAAAAATTCAAGAACCTAATAAAAAGTTTTGAGACTCATTAGGATAGGCTTTTTTCTTTGCATCCTGCTACTTGGTACCACCTGGATCATCACAGCAAAAGAGGCAGTGGTTGACAGGGATGCTCACTGAAGCAGCAAACACCCAAGATAGTCACTGCCAGATCTGGTTGCAAACCACCAAAGTCAGCAGAAGACCAAAGCAGCCTTGTTGCTGCCTACAAACAGCACCCCAACTGACATTTCACTGCCCACAGCCTCTGGGCATCTCAGCTCCAAAATTAAACCTTCCTTAGCAGATGGTTGCAAAGTGGGGCACGGCCACTCGGATTAAGAGAGTTCTGAGTCAAGTGAACAGTGGGTGCATCTTGTAATGGAAAGGATATTTCTCTAATTGAGAGAGTTTCCTGGCTCTGACTTAACTGGGACAATTATTTCTCAATGTGTCAGCTTTACTGTCAAGCCACTGCAGCATGTTCACTGTAAAGGCTCAAACTTGTCTTGCTTATGCCATAAGCCTGACACTTATTTATAGCTGGCATTTACACAGCTGCCACTCCCAGAGTACCTGAGACCTTCCCAATTTGAGGGCGTTCCTGCACCTTCTGTTGGGGATGCAGCCGAGGGATGGAGGGACACGGGGGCTCGGACTCAGCCCCTCACCCAGACTGTGGCAAATTAGTTATTTCCATGCCAGCCACCTAAATCCCAAATGACTGCCTTAGCCTTTCATCTCTTTGCTGTGGCTAAAGGTAGACAGAGCTGGTGGGAAATGATAAAGAGGTGCTAAGTTTTGGGCACTTTGCATGTTTACCTGAGCAGCAGAATCTTCTAGAGTTTGCAAAATGAGTCCGGAAATTGCTCAATTACTAAATCTCTATTGCTTTCTACTTCCAGTCAGGCTAAAAATAAAATAAAACTTTGTGCCAGGCTCATTTTTGCTGCAACCACACTCTTCTCACCAGAGTTAAATGGGGTGAGCATGGGCCTTTACCATGTTGTTTTTCAGCAGCACAACTTCCAGTCACAGCCAGAACAGGGAAACGGAAACCAGTGGTGAGCCAGCTGGCCCCAGCACCGCTCCGCCGTGCTTCTCACCGGCAGGTCTCCGCATCCCCAAAACTCTCCCCATCTCCTCCTGCTCAGGACCAACACCAAGGTCTCTGCAAGGCAGCTATTAGCAATGTGTGTTTGAAAGACCTGAGGCAAGACCCTGTTCAATCCCACTCCTATGAGGTCCCGGCTTTGTGTTTAGGCAGGGGCTAGATGCACCTTGAGGTGGTTTGAAGCTGTCTTGTTTTTGCAGGGCTCTGTCCCACAGCCTTGCTTTTCCTTGTCTTCTACAAAATTGGCATATTATTTTGGTTTTGTTTGCTTGGAGATGATTCATTTCTCCTGGAAGTCCCATGCAGCCTGTGCTGCAATGGGGAAGAAACTCTGTTGTTTCACTGCGGGAAGAGGCAGTGTTGATCAACCTGCCAGACAAACGGTACGTGTTTCTGCCCCCAGCAGGGTTACAGCTGTAGGTGTAACAGAGCTAACGCTACTCACAGTATTCCTGACCATCACGAGTGTGGTGTTAGGAGTTAGGAACAGAGGATACCAGCCAAGATACAAGGCTTCTGGCTGGACACTCTTTTTCCAGGTATTTCTCCATTCCAATACAATGAGCTCCCCCACAGTGGTTTGGTGGTTTTTTTTTTTTCACCTGGGATACCCATCCCAGCAGCCTCCCTCAGCAGAGCTCAGAACAAATGGGCAAAGCAAACAGCACGGGGCCATTTTGTTGCAGCAGGTCGTGCAGACATCAGTGGGAAGGAGACCTTCAAATCCAGTAGCCCTAACTTCTGCTGGGAACAAAACACAAGCAGCACAAGGACAGGCTGGCTGTCCCTCTGGCTCCATGTGGTAGCTGTGTGCATTACAGAAGGCCCTTAAGTGCCTCCTAGGAGAGTTTCTGTTGTGCTGAGAGCTGGCTGTGTCACTGATGTAAGGGGAGAAGGGAACAGGTCCCGGCTTGGGGTTTTAGAAACTGGTGAGTCAAGTATCTTTGAGGAACTGCTTGGGTAGGGCCATGAGCCAGGGCATGGCTCTTCATTTGGAGCATCCTGTGAACTCCGTCCTACACCCACACTGCCTCCACATCCTTCAATGACGTATCTGTACATCTAAGGGACGTCAGAGAGCCACGCTCAAACACAAAACGTTACAGAGTTACTTCAAAACAGACCCTCGGGACCCCTCACGCTCTTGCTGTGTGCAATAGAAAATGGTCCCATGGAGAAACCACTCCACTCCAGCATCATTTGACATCCACAGCATACCACCACCTCCACCGCCACCGCCGCCGCCACCACCACCACCACCACGCTCACAGAAACCTCTCTGAGCACTGCAAAAGAGAAACCTCTACCAGGTTTGTACCCCTCTGGCCTGTTTTGTACCCAATCCTCCACCCACCGCCAGGTGAGGGATGGGTTCAGCCAGGTAGAGAGGGTTTGGGTTTCCCTTTCCCAGCTGCTCCATATCAGCACGGTTCTGCCCAGGACAGCTGATGGGGCAGCTCAGGCATTTGCCTACAGACTTCGCTGTGTTGCCAGAGGCTGTGTGCTGAGCCTTCCCCGGGGCAAACGGCCAATGTCTAATGTGACCTGGTCCAGCAAAAGAAATCAGCTGTTCACAGTCTCTAACCCAGTGGCAACCTATTGCTGTAAACCTTAAATAACTGCAACCTAAATCTTATCCAGCTTGGGGGAGGCACTTGCCTTCCCTCTGCTTTTAAAATAAGGTGAAACCACCAATTCTGGTATTGGGGCTCAGAGCTTCAGCCAAGAGGTTTAATGGTTTGCATGGTCCCAAAGCCACAGTCAAGCTCAAAAATAAGGGTAGTCCCACCAGACTGAGTGTACCCTAGTCTCTATTTTGGGTGTGGACTTTCTGCTCTAAATTTAGTGCAAACAAGAGAGATGCACCTAACAGGAGTGGACTTTCACTCTCTAATGAGCATTTTGCTGAGAGGTTATTGCTCTGCACTGTGTGACAGGAGAGCGAGAACTGAGTCAATTAAGTGACAAGCAAATTCCTAACAAATAAATGGGAAGAAGGCTAGGTGGACTGTGTTGTCAGCACACTGGAAGGAGATAAGGCTCAGGTCCCATTGCAGAGATTTCATGAGAATTGATAGTTTTAAATCCTCGCAATGTCTAGCAGAAGTAACTATATTTCACACCTCAGATGAATAGAAAAGATTCTCCAATATATTATGGTGTTTCTGACAGGGTGAATACAGAGCTGTGCATTCCCCTGGGACACGACGTGCAGGTCACTGGTAGACAAAATATGCGATAAGGTTAGAATGACATGCAAATGCTGAAATTTCTCCAACTTTTACTTCTTTTTCTAACCAGTTCTGAGCCAGGGTAGGAAAAAAAAAATTTTTTTTTTAAATCAATCATTTGAAACAATGGGCTGGAAAGCTTCCAAAATCAAAGCAGCTCAAGTCAGGCTCCTGCCTATGTTTTACTGAGAGTGTCCTGCTGCCAGGTTGACTTTACACCCCTTTGGGAAGTACCTCCGTTGGGCAGCTGGCAGCAAGCCTGAGGTCTCCATCCTTCCCCTGGCTGCGGATGCTGCGCTGCTGCTTTCGGCAGCTGTGCCATTGCTGCTTTGAGACTCGCTGACACCAACAGCAGAGAGTTTGTGCCAGGCCCAGAATTTCGTGCATGTGGTCTCGTACCCACTTACCAGCAGATGTCTCGGTGCATGTACAGCGGACAAAGCTTTATAGGTGGTACTGGGGGTATCAGTGCAAGGACTCTTAATTTATGCATCCAAAATGATAGTGTCAGGACCTTGGAAGAGTCACATAATTGGACAGTTTCCGAGTCTGACGCCTCTTACCCGTTTACCGCAAATGACTTCAGCAGCCACCCATTAAATCATTTCAGAAAGCGCATGGAAATATTAAGCAACAAAAAAATTCCACCCCATCTTTCCATTCAGTCAGGTATACATATATAAACATATTTTTGGCTGAAAAAAAGCAAACAACAGTGAGTTAAAACGTCATTTGTACCTTTGTGGTCCCAGCAAAAGTCCCCAATCCCTTCTTTGGCTCTCTCGGTTGCAAGTTCACAGAGAACAGGTACAGGGGCCGAAGCTTAATCAGGAAATAAAAAATTAGGTAGAGGGGAAATTCAACAAACAATGCATGATTGTTGTTCTGAGGTTAGGTTCATCGCCGAGCCTTGGGACTGCTTCCCAGCACATCGTGCCATTGTGACGTTCAAGATAACCGCACAAGAAAGGGCTTTTCAGCACTCTGAATCCTGAAATGACTGACTCTGCTTACTCAGGCCGCATCCTCCTGGGCAAATTACTCACTTTGTCACTCGTTCTGGTTTCTTTGCTTTCTCGTTCTCTCTGCAGCGTGACACTGGAAGGCACCTCTGGGTCAGGCCCTGTCGTATCTTCATCACCATCGTGCTTCTCTCTGCTCAAAGGGCACGTTAGTCACTTAGGTACAGAAAGGATTAAGCCCAAGACTCTGCAGGACAGTTTTGTGCATCCCGGTCTGTGTTTGCTCATACGGGGGATTTCTGTAAAGAGGCTTTATTCTCCCGGCTATCCTTAGCAGCTCTTACCAGTCATACTTTCCCAGAAATCCACTTGATGAGAGAAATACCCACAGGCCTTGCAATAATTGCTAATAAACTTGTCTCTTCCACACTTATGTAAAGCGTGAATCTCTCTGACATGGACAAGGAAGGCCAGGGTTTAGTGGCAGGAGAGTGGGGTCCAAGAGCAGAAATGAGCCTTTTACCGGACATCCCACCCAGCCCATCCTTGGCATTGACCCAAAACTGCTTCATGGATATCACCTGGGACACACCAGGACACTGCAGGGAGGCTCCCCCGCTGCAGCCTGAAGTGAGCTCCCAACTGTTGGGCACATCTGGATTTTGGCACGGGTGTTGCCCTCACACCGCTGGGAGCCTCAGAGCTTCAGGGCACAGACATCTCCTGCATGCCAGGGACAAAGAGGAAGGCTCCTGCCACCGAGCTCCCTCACCGCAGGAGCCCCCAGTGCCATCCCTTGCTCTGGCACATTCAGTGCTCCACTGGCCCATCCCTAAAGCCCTTCTCCTGACACCTCCCTTCCACGTGGTCAATGTTCAGCCCTAGGATGCTTCCAGCAGGCACCTTCATTCCAGGAAGCTGAGCAATAGTTTCCAATCAACCAGCTGTGATGGCTTCATTAAATAATTCTTATCCCTTCGAAAATGGTAGGCCTGAACCTTTTCTTTGGGTTCTTGTTTTGCCTCCTGTCACTGCTCTGCCATGACTGAGCCTCTTGCTGGAAGGGTTTCAAAAAGGTTGAAATGCATTTTTTAAGATGTATCCAAAAAGTTCTGTTCCCACAGGTGTCCCATGGTAATTTCTTGGCAAAATTATGTACAAACCCGTAATTAATTTATTCTGCCCTTGAGCCAACACTGCTGTGAGAGTCCTGCAGCCCTCAATTTTCTTCTGACTCAACTTATAAGCTCTTAAAGAAATGGTCTGAATTCAGCGCTGAACCCAAGAGAGATGTCCTGTCTCCCAAAACAGCATCTCTGGTAGAATGCATCCCTGAAGAGCTCTGCAGGACCCCTCTCCACCAGCCCTCCCCGCTCCCCTGCCTGCGCAGGGCTGCCTGGAGGAGGCTCCTGCCCCACACCTGGGCAGGGAGGTGAGCTCAGCCCCCCATGGCGGGGGAGGAAATACCTATTATTTCCTGATAGTTATTTCAGCTCCATCCCCAGTCCATGTTGTCACCATGCTGGCACTAATATCACATAAAAACCCCATCAGCTCACACCAAACAGATTAAATCTACCTTGAACCTTGACTTTCCTCAAGCGTCTCTGACAGCCAAAGCTTCAGGGAGGGACCTGCACAAAATCTGCCTGTTCAAACCCAGCAGCAGCCACAGAAACCTTGCGCTCTCTTCCCTCTTTTACAGTAATACAGTTTTGCAAGTAGAAAGGGCTGGTCAGGATGATCTAGTCAGTTTACCTCATCAGCCACAAGACTTTCCTAATTTTGCTGAGATTTGGAACCATTCCAAGAAGGTTGATATACTTTTTTGTTTGGCTCTCAGTGCTGGCTCAGATTCTCTAATCATCCACCTGCTTTAACATTATCCAGAGGTGTCTGAATGTTTGCACATGAGATACCTGAAAGGTTGATACACAAACAATTAGTAGTCTCAACTGCAAGATATAAATCATGCCTGTTACTTGACAGTGGCAACTCTATTCACCAGCAGATCAATTATGTTAATAATGCTCATAAATAACTTTCATGTTTATTAGAATTAGATATTAGTGTGAATGTGTCTTGTCTAATGCCGATGTGCAGAACTTGGGTAGAGTTCTTAAACCTGATTTTTAACCTTTAGCTTGTATAAATCAGGCATAATTCCCTGATAATTCCACCCAAGAAAATTTTTTCATCCATTTGCCTTTATTGTCCTGCACCTGTTGTAAGTTTTGAGAAACTTTATGACTACCCTTCCTTTCCTGTCCATTTTGGTCTTTTCCCCACCCCCAAATACTGACTGCCATATCATGCGGGACCCGCATTAACACCCAGGCACTGCTTGTTTGCTCCCAGGAAACCTGCTGGTTGAAAGGCACAGTTGGTCTAAAATACTACATCTCACTGAGGACGAGGACCGAGCACCTGCTTTCATCACCGATTTCCTCCCTGAGCATAAACCGGTCGCTTGCTCTTGGTACTCCTCGCTTTAGACACAGCTGTGAGAAGGAGATGACATGTTTTTCTCACTTTGGTGACTCACATGTGATGAATCCTCTTGGGGCAGGGACCTCTGCCTGCTGACAGGGCACCATGGACTCATCCAACCCAGCCCGTGACCTACGTGCCTGCGATGGGGAGCATGGTTGCCCGTGCTTCCTCCTGACTGATAGGGACTCTTGCCACCTCCAGTGGGTGCACAGGCTTGCAGAGGACCTGACTCATGCCCTGCTCTGCCCTGCACCCTGGGAGGGCTACAGTCCTGCCTTCGACTTCCCCGTTAGTGCTAAGAGTTCAGGGCTGTGGAAAAATGGGAAATTGGGAAAAAGGACCCAGGAAATGGGAAGGCAATCAGCTCAAAAGAAAGACCCCTTTAATAGTGTAGGGTGCCTAATTGAAGTTGATTGACTTGTGTGCAAACAGCACTGAGGAGACAGCAGACTGAGTTTTAACTTGAGCCAGCATCACCAGACTAGCTCACGGGAGCTACGATGTCTGCAGTGCCTGGAGCAGAGGGACCAGGACCCCGGACGGGGACATCAGGTTCTCCCAGAAGATCTGGAGAGGTGGCAGTGCCTCCAGGTAAAAAGCCTTTCTGTGCTTGGAGTACATCCCAGCAACTGCACATAACAAAATGAAGAAACTGCATGTCCTTCTTTTGAATTTTAAAGGTGTCAAATGGTCTGTTTGGAAGTGCTGGTCTCCTCACCCCACTCTCAGTCATGTTAGGAAATAAATAACACCAGCACCACCGGGCAGCCTTTGAGCTAAAATTCAAAGCTAACCCTCTAGGACAGCTGCACATCTCTGCTCCTAACTGTACCCTTGCAGATACACATCTGGCAGCGTTCACAAAGGTGACTTGCAAAGGTTTGATAGGATCTGCTGGCACCCCGTACCAGTGACATACCATATGACACCTTTGCACAGAGCTGACATGTCATTCTCCCACTGCACTTCTTTCCCACAGTACTTGTCTTTTCCCTGCATCCCCCCTGCCCCATCCTTTCCCAAATAGGCTGGTTTTTTGCATACCCAGCTCCTTTGGACAAATGCTATAGACCTCTGCGGAGAAGGGTTTTCTCCATCTCTCCAGCCTCCTGACAGTGCAGCCTTATCAGCACTGTCTTACAGTAGTCCTGATCTGTATAATACACTCAGACACAAATGTGTCAGCAACACTCAGTGCTCTAACGATAAGACTAATCATAGATACCTCACAGGCACATGCATTTATCACCCATTTCCTACAGATAAGGACCTGAAACACAGATAATCCTGGCACGCACTGGAAGTCCCACGTGCATCACCCACCACTGCACGTGTGGCTTGCTTTGTTTGAGGAGTGACTCCGCGCGGCAACTTTTTTTGTTTTAAAAGCATCTGTATGACTCGCTGAGAGCATCCCTGAGCATTATGCCAAGTGAAGCATCACCGATCCCTGGAGGCACATTTCTTTTCCAATCATCCCTCAGGGCCAAGGCCTGAGGAAAAAAATGTTAAAAAGGATGGCTTTGCCCTTAGCATGCTGAAAGACAGGCACCTCATCTCTGATGCAGGGCATGCAGCCTGCTTACATGAGCAGATCTGGAACACACGTTTGCTCCCAGAGCACTTGTTTTGCCTTCAGCCCTCTCCCCTGGCTGCGTCGTTAATCCAGGATTTCCACTAAAGCACAAGAGCTATATGAAACCCAGCTTGTTTGCTCTTCAACTTAATAAATAAACCTCATTTCCCAGATTGCTGTTTTGATTAGCCAAGTATATTAGCTGCTATTTGAACAGTAAAGTGATTATCTGAAAATATAAAGCTCTTGAATAAGCTATTCCAGAGTGGTGAGCTCAGGTAGGATCATAGAATCATAGAATGCCCTGAGTTAGAAGGGACTCGCAAGGATCATCGAGTCCAACTCCTCTATAGGACAACCTCAAAATTCACACCATGTGATCCAGTAGCCCAGGCTATTTTTAAGTCTCTGTTTTATTTAATGCAGCTAAATTTTCACGCTAGCCCAGGAATTTGGTGCTGGATTGGGGATATAAATAGAAATTTAGTCTAGCAGGCTGTGAAAATAAATCAGTTTGAGATGCCTGGTTCCAGCTATCTGCCTACAGCCCTTGCTCTTGGCACCCAGACAAGCAGCCAGTTGGGAGGAAGGACCCGAACATCACGGCTAACATGACCATCCGCTCTGCCGCTTGGCTTTGCTCACCGTAAGCAAACTAGCTATGATGAGGTCTCCTGTTTATAAGGAAAAAATATCTTACCCAGACCAAAACCAGGCTCATCCCCCACATAGCTATGAGAGAACCGCCGAATTTTGTCAGCTTCCCAGAAGGCCTGGTTATTTTGGCAAGCGTGGCTGCTCAGAGGACTTGTTTCCCTTTTCCAAAATTAGACTAAATAAGGATGCTGCCAGCTGGCAACCAGGGAAAAATCTCCACGGGGATACAGGGGATACGTCCACCCAGCAGCACCCTTCAAAAAAGCTGTTTTCTGGACCGCATCATGGGAAACCACCATGTCATGCATGCTCCGGGAGCATCTCGCCGGTAGCCGCCAAGCACGTCTGCACCAGCCCTCGCCTGCGCTTTCCCCAGAGCTCCCACCCTGCCCCAGGAAGGTGCTTCTGGGTAGGCTTGTATCAACAGCGGTCAGGTGCTCCTGGGCCACCTCCTTCTGCCATGCCAGAATTAAGGTCTGGGGATAAAAGCAGCTCTGCTCCCTGCAGAAGGCACACAGCATCCATCACTGGTTTGGTTCTACTCCTTCTGGAACAAATGATTTGTGCTTCCCAAGGACCAGCCTCTCCCTGTGCATTCTTTGAACTGGCATCTCCCAGCGCAGCCACCATTAGCTTTTGGCAAGGGGTTGCACAGAGAAGCAGTTAAAAAGGGGGGTCACTGCCTTAAATGCTTTGTGGCTGGGATGCAGCGGGGAGGCAGCGTGCATGCTTCCACTTCAGAAACAGCAAATGGAGAAGAAGTTGTAGCCATGTCCCTGCAATCACCATGGGCAGAATACCAAAGCCCCCAGCTCCCGCACAGTCCCAAAATGCAGGGAGGGTTTTCAGAGCGACTGGCTCCCAGTCACAGAGAAAGCCTGTGATAAAGCCTGGACGGAGTCCAAGTTGCCCAAACCCCTGTAGCCACAGGACCCTGCGCTCCCTGAGATCAGTGGCTTCAGATCTGCAGAGCAAAACCACACCCATGAGTTTTCTCTGCCTTTCAAGCATGTTGCAGTAGCTTCTTGCCACAGTAATTTGTAATTTTCAATACTATCTAGGAGCTAATGCAATCCTGTCTCCAGTGCCAATGGACGTGTTACAGCAGAGCTGCTGGAATGGATTATGTACAGAGCTTTTTACCAACAGAAATATGGATGAATGCGAATTGAAAAAAACCCTCTATCTAGCAGCCTACCATAGGAAATGAATACTAAAACATTCTCCAGGAAACTACAGTGTTGGCAAAATTCATCAGAAAAACATTTAATCTCCTCAGTACTTTGTCTTTTTTGTATCCCATTTCTCAATTTTTTTTTTTGTTGGGTTCTTACAAAAGAAGAATAAGAACAATAATAGTGTAAGGTGGCCAAGGGAAAATATGAGCTAGCTGTGTTTTTTTCTATGAACAACTATAGTAATGGGCTTGAGCATACAGTGAAAGCAGATAAGACCGTAATTCTTAGTAGGTATGTATTTAATAATCCAAAGTGTTGAAGGGTATGATTAGTTGCCTTTGTAGGGAATTACTTATTAAGATTTATACCAAGGAGGAAATAACATTTTCCTGGAATCAATGCATCTTTACTAGTATGTTAAAAGGAAAAAAAAAAAAAAATTAATAATTTTTTGAGACCTCTCTTTTGACAAAACCTGTAACAGCCCAAACCACAACAGACATTTAACTCCCAGCTGTGCCCTCCTTCCCTCTCCCATCTGAGTCCTGCCCTACCCGTTGCCTCTTGCTAGCACCCAGGACCCAGGGAGGGCGTTGCAGGGATGCGTGAGGAGCAGCAGCGGCACTCCAGGGCCTCCGAGACCCTGGTGCTTGGGATCCTGCACAGGCACGGATGAAGACCCACAGTGGGATCCGTGCCATAGGGTGGTGCAAAGCCACGTGCCCCGGGGGCGAGCTGCTCCTTGCACAACTGCCCCAGGCAAGAGCTGCAACATGCTGCATTTTTTTATCCCATTGGCTTCCTCCAGCCTCTCTCACAGGGGGTGCTTTGCCCAAGCAAAATAAAGCACGGTCCCTGCCCAGAAAAATGCCTTAGCTAATCAGATGTGAAGGAAATGGAGAAACGAAGCTGCTTGCATAAGAGCGCAGTGAGAGCAGAGCCAGGAGTGGAGCTGGCATCTCCTGCCCTACCCTGGGAACCCAACTGTTGTGCCCATTTAGGAAACCTCCCACGTGATTTGTCACATCCTCTGGGTCTGGTTTGTCTCATGGTGAAGGAGAAGAGTGAGGATTAAAAAGGAAGGTCGGCCCTGCAGTGGTGCTGCATGGCTCCATGTGGAAGAGCTGAGCACGGTTGACAGGATCTCAGGTTACCTGCGGAGCACCGGTCCTGCACCGACTTGTGCATCGCCAGACCGTGCCAGGTGGCAGAGGCCTTCTGGCATTTCTTTACCCCATAAGACATCATCTGTCCCTCATAGGGGTGACTCCTGAAGACCTTTTATCCCTGAACTCCTCTTTCCTGTCCTGGGAAGCTGGTTCTGGGGAAATTATCTTTGACATGGAAATCAGATAGCAGAGAGGAGAGGCTGGATGAAAAACTTTGCTTGGGAGTCTGAATGTGCAGGCAGCGAGAGGAGTTATCCTGTGGTGATAAAGCACAGACCTGGGACAGACCAAGTGCAGCCTAGCCTCAAACAGGGCAGCACAGGCACATCTCACAACACAGACAGTCTTTTCACTCATCTTGCCACAATTAACTCTAGTGGTGAGATTTCTACTGTATTAGTTCACTGGATTGGACCTATGGAGACAGCATCTGCCGTTCAGCGTGGGAATCACTGCTTGACTTCTTCTCATTACCCCTCAATAGTTATTAATCCATTTTTCCTAGGAACACTTTACTCAGGGACACTGGGGGTAGATTTCAGGATGAGGCAGAAAGTCCTGGCTCTATGACCCCAGCACAGAAACCGTCACAGAGACAGGACGGGCATTATTGACTGCTGTTACTTGCAAAGGAGCTTTTCCTGCCATGCAACAGGGAGAGCAACAGCAGACTTGAGCTGGCCCATGCGCCAGCAGTTTTGACTCAGCAGCTGCTCCTCAGTGATCTGGAGCAGCAGCACTGTGTTCCCTGTACTCACAACCAAGCATGACCGATGCATGCCTTGGAGTCTCACTTAATATTGGTTTCCTGCCCTGGCTCAGGTAAGCAGAGCATGACTCTTGCTCAGCCCAACTTTTCTCACGTAGTAACAGTTCCCACGTAGGTCAGGCATTGGGGTCAACCTCGCTCGGGCGTTGGAGTCAGTCTCACACCACAAAGCTTCAGCTGAGACAAGCATCACAAGTCATTTTGACCACCCCTTTTGCAAGACCCATCGTCACCTCCATGTGCAGCATTGCACTCTCAGCATTTGCAAAGAGGCGAGTGACTGCACACAGCACAGAGCAGGCAAGCATCAGGTGTCATCTCTGTGGCCACACTCCGCACCATTGCTGCTTATCTGGGGTCCACCTGAAATCTCTGCAAAGCCTCTGAGTTGTGACTTTTTTAGTGAATTTTCAGCACTTCCTGATTCGGGTCAGGCAGAACGTCTGAAGAGAAGCAGCTTTCCTGCAGTCAGCCTTTTGGTTTCAGGCACCGCGGGATCCCCGTTGATGGGGATGACGGGGCTGAGGGTGCTCCTGTGCCCCGGGTTCCCTCTGTGGTGCCATGTGCTGAACATGCATCTGGGTGGGATCAGCTTCTGCGCCACGGCTTTGCTCATGGACCTGCCTCCTACTGTCACATCCCTGTGCGAAAAGGGATGTTGATTTAGCCAACCTAATTTAGAAAGTGGTTTAATTGACTTAACCTCCCTGTGCTAAGGCTAATCAGTCATTTGAAAGCAGCTTGCCTTAGAGGGGTTGGTCAGACCTCTGTTTGGGATTTTCAAAGCCTCACAACCCACAACGTGAGTCCCACTGGAAGTCTGTTAGGTGTTTCTGAAAATCCCACTCTCTATCCGCTCTGAGATTTCAGTATTGCTGAAGCTTTGGCTGGCTCGGTTCTTTGCAAAGACATCAATTTTGCCCTCTAATAGGCACAGAAAACTTGATTTCAGCCCCACTTACAGTGCTGTAAATCCAGGCTAACCATATTAAAGTCAAGGGAGCTGACGCTGGAGACTTAAAACTACTATGAGTAAAAGTCACATCAGGTCTATGCAGTCAACATCCTGGCCTACAGCCACCCCAGGCTGATTTGTAAAGCAGCCCAGAGAAATTTTTCCATAAATGTTCCATTAACGTTAACAGCTAAATCCCTGGCCTGCTCTAAAAACCTCACCCCCGTCTAAGTCAGTAACAACCGTTCTTATTTAATTCGCTCCCAAAGCTGACAGACCACACCATCAGTGGTTGTAAGCTGATGTAGTTCCCTTGAAGTCAATCACATTTATTACTCTCACCAGCAGCAGTATAGTTAGTACCCTGGCTAAGGACCAAGTTTTTGCACCATCCCCTTTCAAGGTACTGAACAAAATCTGATCAGAAAATACCAAAGACCTCAGTGCTATGACTTCTCCCTCAATTTTTCATCTAAACTTCACTTAGTGGAAAATTCCCCATGAGTATGAATTTTGGTGGGTTATTTTCTCCTTCAACAAATGACTTCTGAGGCTTTCTGCTATTCTCCCACCGTGACAAAGATTAAGTAAAACACACCGTGAAGCTGATGCATCAGTCCCTGCATTATGCCCAGCACACCAGGTGTGCCAGCCAATATTCACCAAACAATGTGGCTTATTAATAGGAAGAGAGTGGCCTTTTTTTTCTGAGCTAAAAGCAGCAACTGAGCCAACAGCCGAGCACAGCCCTGGTCCATCCTGCACTTAATAAATCCTTTGGCACCGATTTCCCTGCGGTGCCTGGTGATGGTGGAGGGAGACCAGGGGGCTCAGAGGTGCCGGGGCAGGGTGAAGCAGGGCTCAGCAAGGCACAGTTCACCCCACACCAATTAAACCTTCCCGGGTCCCTGGCTAAGCACGTCCCAATGTGCTGACTAATACCCAAAGCAATGGTTTCACTCAGGTGAGAAGGGGGAATTGTACTGGCAGTAGAGTGCAGGCCACAGTTTGCTTTCACC